>VZTO01006323.1:211258-231793 GCA_013400615.1 Syrrhaptes paradoxus
AGAAACCCTCTTCTTTTTCCACTGTCAGGATCAATCCTGAAACTGCTGAAGCCACTTGAATTGGATGGTCTGCAGGAACAGATTACCCCGAGAGACATAGCGTGGGAATAAGGGAATTGGGAGCAGCAAACTCTGACTCCCACATGTAAAAGCAATATTCCTAATTTCCATTTATCCTCACAGAGTTTTCAAAAAGTCAATTCTGTGCAATTGACATTTTCTAATAAAAATTACTCTGCTGAAAAGTTATCAACTAGTTTCTACTTTCTCATTAGACGCAATAATAAAAAGACAAAACAGAATCCTCTTACAGGACTGTGGGGAAAACAAACAAATTAAGAGTAATGGAGAATTTGAACTAGTTAGACTAGTTAGATAGAGACAATAAACAGAAGGAATACATCAAAGAAGATATTTGAAAGTATAACACAAGATTGCTTATTCACACCGCAAACTGTAAACGATCGCTAGAGAGAAACCAGCTCTTGCTTAGACTGTAGGTATAGAACAAAGGTCGTGACTTGAAATCAAGCAGTACAATTATGCATAGTAAAGGACCTTCCATAAAAGTTTTGGTCAGGTTTAAATGACGAAAATGGGTCCCAACATAAGGAGAATAAAATAGAACATTTTAGAAATAATGATAGGAAGTATAAAACGGAACCTGCACAGAATTCAAATAAACAAATGAATTTAATGTTGAACCAACACGTCGAATACCAAGGGTGCAGTGATACTTGGGTAAGACTTCCGAAGGGCACTGCAGTTCTCTGATGTGTCTCTTACCCGGTCTGGGCTCAGAATTGGATTCAGATCAGTGCTGCCAAATTCTTGGCTTTTCTGCAATTTTCTTTGGATTCAACTCTCAATTAAACAGAGGAGAATCAAGCCTAATTTAAAAATACTGAATTAATAGCAGCTTTATCTCAAGGGTGAGCAGGGAAGAGATGTAGAATTTATAAAAGGTCCATTAAAGAGCTCAGATGATTGATTCCGAAGGGCAAAATCCTCCAGCTTTAAATAATAAAAGATAGGCTTAACCCAAAACAATAAGCACTATATTAAAGACATACTATAAATCCATCCTTTATAAATCGGTATAAAATCAGGATACAATATAAAAGAGAAGGAAATGAAAACTGGAGAGAGAAGAGGAAGAAAATAAAGACAAGACCAGCCATATGGCATCACAAAATAAAGTTCTTATAACACGTGATATTGGTCTCATCTTGATAAGGAGTAATAAATTCCTTTTCAAAGTAATCTGCAAGCTAATACTGACAGAATAAAATCTGAGCTCATATATAGAACTTGAATATGCTCTGACATTTAAATTGTTTTATAAAATTATGAAACAAAGCTGCTAGAAATATTCACTCGCAAGCAAATAAACATCCACTGTAACATTCACAACCCAAACATTAGCAAATGTTACTAAAAGCATGAGAAACAGACAGTGAATTAGTCACCTTCTGGTCAATAAGTAAAATGATTATTCTGTTCTCTTCACTTACTTTGGCTAAAAGGAATCACACTGGGAAAATTAATTGGATGTTGTAAAGCACCATGGTTTGAAAAAGATCAAAGTGTTCTTTAGAATAAAAGTTATTTTTTGGTCATGATTTTGTGATTGTTTCTTGAATGTGAGGCACTCTAAGAAGCAATTGTTTTAAAAGAACGATAGGTCAGTGATTGAACAGAAACTCAAAAATAGCAAAAAACAACTCAGTGACAGAGAGGGACATAAAGAAAACAGACACCATAAGAAACGGATGTGGGATAAAAATAACCATAGTTGTCCAAGCCTGGGGTTTTGTTGGGTTTTTTTCCCATGAAGTAAATATTGATTTGAATCTCAAGTTTAGAACTGGAATCAGAAATAATGTTATTATTCTGTCATTATGGTAAGATTAGAGCCAGAGCAATTCACGCAAGCTCAACTAAACAGTCCAACTGCCACCACTAAGATGACTGGTGCAAGTCCATGTCTGTAGAAGAGAGCCCAACAGCTGTATGTTCCCTAGATACTGGCCCAGGGAGAATTTTCTGGCTTTTTGATCCAATGATATATGTCCACAAGGCTAAAATAGGTTGCCTGTCCTTAAAATGCTGAATGGCTCTGCCATGTGGCATTAGCCCAAACCATGGCCAACATTTGTTTGCAAAGATAATCTCTTTCTCCAAGTCAATAACTATTCCAAGAACCACGATATCAATTTAAGACTTGATATAACCCTATGTAGTTTATTACAGAATTATATCTGTACAGTGTTAATACCAAAAAAAAATTTCAGCTCTATCTGGATATTCTGAAAATTGCCACAGAGAAAATATGGTTTTATTGCTTAAGACATATAAGGAGCTGGCTTTTTTTTAGAGAGCTCACTCTCAAGTTTACAATTGTGTCTTACTGCGATATGGGGAGAAAGTGTTTTGCTTGCCACAACTGCATTGAAGCAATCAAGGTGTTCTGGCAACCAAACATTGGAGCTCCTGCCATGAACCATGGTCAGGTAGAGCTTGATCTTGCAAGGAAATGAGAGATGTTGGCACATGGCCTCGCAGCCTGAGCACTTAACTCAGGACTTAAGCTCACGGCTGATCCTTTCTAGGAAATTCCTCTGGCCATCAATGGGTCAAAGCTTTGCTTAAGACATACAGTTTTGGGGAGCGGTGTAGAAGAAGCCTTTGACATAATTCAGCACAGATCTGCAGCTAACAAAAGCTGCTCTTTTTATGCTATCTTCCCTAGGAGATAGATTAATTAGAAACAAAAAAGAGTCTTTTCTGAGGTGTTAAAAACAGTAAAAAAGATGCTTATTTAATGCTAATTATATTAATTGACAAATTGACATCCAAGTTGTCTTGCTTTGTCTCTACTTTGTCGTAATTAAGGCTGATTTCAAAACAACTGGCTTTTTTCTTTGATCATGTACGTTGGTATAAAAACACACAAGCACACACTTACTATGTAGTTATGAGTACACACACACAGAGTTATTGGAAGTTTTGCAAGAGGAAAGAAAACCATGACTGCAGATTCCATTCATCATCTTAGAAATTCTTTACACTAAAGAGAGAAAAAAAATCGTATTTTTAAAGTTAGCCAACAAATTCCTCTGAAGTTCGTCTCTAAAACGTAATGTGATGTTCGTCAGATTCACGAGGCTGTTCAGAGACACAGGCTATGGATGGCTTTGCAAAGGCTGACCATTGTCACAATCCTCCTATGTGGGCTGGGATGCATTGGTTGCACTTGTGTAAAAAAGAAAATGACAGCAACTCCTTCTGGCCAAGAGATTCTACCATAATGTGAAATTGAATAATCTAATGACAAAACTAATGAACTGTGCTCTTTAACAAAAGATTTCTGGTAAGGCCCGGAGGATTCAATGCTTACAATACAGATCTGTAACCACTTTTCAGAGATGGTTGTTTTATTCTTCCTGCTTAGCTTGTTCCTGCAGCAAAAAGCAAGATGCATGCTGGAGATAGGACATACAGCGGGGCTGCCTTTTTGCTCTAACCAATGCAATAAAGTAATTAAATTACAATAATTAAAGATGACTGCTTCAGAGAAACTTATTCAGAAATCTAAGTAATATTAAGAAAATCCACACTTAGGTTGACATGTATGCCCAACATTATGGCTGAATTTACACAATCTCCCAGTGTGTCAGATTGAATTACATCTTTTCAGCAGCATTTTTTTTCAGTTGTCAAAACAACCTGTAGAAAAGGTTTGCCTTTTGCTAAGCTTTTAAATCAATTTCTCTGGAGTCACTGAAAATTTCTGTCCATCTCTTCTGAATTTCATCTCAGTTAAATGTCTCGACTAGTCAGTCTAAAATTTGGAGGGAAAAATATAAGAGGGCATAATCTGTAACACGCTCAAGCTGAAAATCTTTGTGATTTGGAATAGTAAAACCAAGAAGATCCTCAAGGAAAATGAGCCTGGTGATGAAACTGAAGGATTCAGAATGAAATAGTTTACTTCATTATTTTCAAACAAAACCTAACGGAAATAATTTTTATCTCTGTGTTTTTCTTGTTCTTGTATTCATGAACACATCATATTTTTCATTTGCTTTTCATTACCATCCTATTGTTAGAAGCTGCATTTTAATTATTTGGACAAATTAACTGAAATATAGTACAAATCATAGATAAAGCAATCTTCTACACAGCTTTTGTAGAAATACTTTGAGATAGGGGAAGTAATAGATTTGTATTTTCTTATTTGGCTCCTGTTCATTGCTAATGCTGCATGCTTTACAATTATATAATACAATAAGTAAATATACAAATTTTGAACTTTATGCATTAAAAATTCACAGTCAGGAGAGAAATAAGCGTGAATGCATTTAACGTGCTATAAATAATTTCAGATTATTTAATAGGAAAAGGTAGATTTAAGTTCACTTATTAAAAACCTAAACAATAATTGCATATTGTGTATTAATATTGTTTACTTATTTATTGCAATTTTATATTCATATTTTAAATAACCTTCCTGTGACCAAAAGCACGACAAGCCATCAATCACAACAGTACCATCAAGAGATCCTTGCAGTCTCATGGTATACCTCCAAACTGCAGCTTGCAGAAGTGATCTGTACGGCAGCTCTCTACAATGGTGAGGTGCAAGGTTGGAGTTAATGTTAGTGACACTGGAACGGGGTTATGACAGGTTAATGTAACTCATGTTCCCATTTGTTGACTCATTTTAAATTTGTTCTCTTCACTGTTATGAAATTCAAATATGAGCCAGGTTTATACGCTGCAATGAAAACCTTTAAAATTTTGATTTGAAACATCCCATGTCTTCATAGCATAAAAATAAATTGCATCAAAAGTTTATAGGAAAAAGCCAGTAAAAAGCAGACAGAGAGGCAGGGGGCAGACTGGAAAAGAGCTACACGCGTGTCCGTGTGTGCCCGCATGGCTCACGTTTAGCCATGGAACCCTTCTCCTGTGCCCATGGGCACTGTGGAAGACTGTCATTGACTTGGAAAAGTTTAGTTGCTGATATTTTTCATACACACTTTTACTGTGTCACATTTTGTCATGTTTGTCGCTGTATGACATTCCTGTGGCCTTGAAATCCTCTGTCTTGCCTCAACAACTGCACAAGGTTGGCCCTCTGGACCACGGCACAAGGACGGCACCAGTGCACAGGTGGTCAGCCCAAGCTCCCCACTGTACCCCTCTCCCTAGTGCACCAGACCTCCACCCCAACACTAATAATCAGGGCTCTAGACAGTCCTCGGGACACTTCTTGCAGCATCTGTAGGACCTCCCTACCTCTACCTGTCCTGTGACACTGGGGGTCTGATATCAACCTCAATCAGACAGGTCCCTCATACTTTTTTTTTCCAGGGATCCCCTAATGCTTAGAAGGAAAAATTTGGAATATCCATATGCTGTTTTCACTGTTCTTCAAATCCTGATCCTTTAACTGTGCGACTGACAGGAAAACCTGACATGGTTGGACTCCCACCCTGCCATGTTGGTCAATATCACCTCATTACTTCCTTTGGATTCTTGGCTATTTTCACCTATTTAGTGCTTTTTGTCAGCTGTCAGAGACACCCAGAATTGTTATACTTTGTGTTGTTAAAATGCCTTACTGCTGTCTACAGGTGGGCTTTCTAGGGACTATAGCAGTACAAGCACTACATGCTAAATTCAGTAAAATACTGCCCCATAAATGAGAGCTGCACAAGCCCCAGCAACCTTGATCACAAACATGAAGAAGCAAATCTCCCCAGTCAGTAAGAATACAAAGAATACTCTAGAAATTTCTCTCACTATTTAATATCTAAATTTCTTACACAGGACTTCTCAAATGAATAGCATTATATAATAATTCCCAGACAAAACTGCATTAAGTTACAATTGAACATACATATCAATAATTTAAGGTAAAATACATTACAGGGACATATATTTAGGCCCAAGCAAGATTTACAAACCTAGGAAGTTTACAGTTCTGGTTATCGTGAAAAAAAACCCAAAAGTATTTAAGAACTGGAAATGTGAAAACAGCTGCCTCACAACAGTGGAATAGGATTGCCACTATGAAAAAGGAGGTGGCATGCCTTTGGCATCAGACCTATTGAAAACATTGCTTCTGTTTTCTAAAGAGGAAAATTCTTTATGGAATTCTTTGATGGAAAATATTCATGGCAACCTCTACTGAAGAAGGCACTGAAAAAAATCTGACTTCAAGTATTGAATAATTTAAGAGACTTATTAATAAATTTTTTTATAAGTACATTTACTTATGAATTCTCAGAGAAACTGTTTATAATGTAAGTTATGTCACTTTGAGTAATATATCGCAGTCTTGATATAAAATTAAGTGAAAACCCAGCTTTTGGCTTTAAAACTCAACTCACTATAGAACCATTAGTTCTGTTTCCAGACTTTGTTCATTTTGCCTGGAAAACGCACGGAGTATATGATCATATAAGCGAAGGGATTTAGGATCCCAAGTCACATCACATAAAAAGACTTAGGGGTCCTATATCTTCCTGATGTCATAGAGGGATTTTTGAAAATTTCACACAATTAACTGAATGCACGAACATAATTAAAACCCTTAAAATAATGAATTATTCTTACACTTAATGCAGGATTCCTGTCCCAAAAATACATTGCTAACCATGGTGCTCACAACCATTACTTATGCCCAAACACAAAATCAGCTCACTCATGGCAGTGCATACTAAAGCTTGAATAACAGCCTGGTTCCTCAGCAGATCTGAAAGTACTTTACAAATGAAAAGGGACTGCTATGACAATCATTGGACATGCACAGCTTCCACTGAAGTCACAAAATGCATCTCAGGATTAAGCCATAGTCAAAGAGCCTGTTTTCGCACGTTACTCACTAAAACTCCCCCTGGCTTCAAGACCCAGTGAACTCAGCAGGGATGCTTTGGTGAATGGGAAGTGCTGAACAGGGCTCTCATGAAATTTCACAACGTTCTTATTATCATGCTCCATTACTCCTTGCTACATCACACCTCATTTTACAAACAACACCATATAAAGGACCAAAGCGGTCTGCAATACCGTAACAGTAGAAGAACCTAGAGGAAAAAGGAAAAAAAAATAATAAAAAAAAACCTTGATAAGCAATGCAAATGTAAGTGGTAGAATTAAGAAGAACCCACGATGCCTGGTTGTCAATCTTATGCTTTAACCACGAGGTCAAGAGGCCCTCTTCTGCTGGCATTGCCACAACAGACCATGAACTGAGAGTGAAAATCTGTGGGGAAACAAGGAAAATATGAGAAAGCACCTCTTTGGGCTTGGAAAAAAACCCTCACAGAACCCTTCTTTCTCTGATAATCACATTGCAAGATTGGGGATCAGTGTCTTATACACAAGGCCAGTTCAAGACTCCTTTGAAGTACAGGAAGAGGGAACTTTTCTGCCCCAGGAATAAAAGGCTGGGCCACTTCTGCAATGAAAAGAGGAGGGGACAGAGAGAAGGGGCAGAGCTGGGATGGAGAGGAAAGGGAGAGCCTCACAGAGCCAGGCTCACCACTCCTACCAATGCAACTAGGGACACTGATCCCTCCTGCAAAGCCGGAGGCAGCTGCCTGCATGGCTTCCCAAGGCTCTGGCATAGCAAAACGGGCAGAGGAGTTATTTTGCAACCCTTTCCTTCCACAGCCCTAGCCTACCGCCTGCTCTTTTTGTGCTTTAACTCCGCTGTGTTTACATGGCCCAGTGTAAAATTTATCATTTGTGTTAGTGTTTAGCCAGGGCTAACTTTACAAGTGGTTATGTTATTATTTTCCCTGGAAACAGGTACAGAAAATTGAACATTGCATTCTTTCCTATGTAGAGTTTGAAATCTAGACTATAAAAAAATCTAAGTCCTATTTTTTTTCTGAATAATTTTATCTCCCTTTTAAATTTTTTTTAACATTCTCCACTACTTTCTTGGTGTTAGCCATTAATTATTTGGAAATTTTATAGGTTCCTTTGAGTTCATCTTTGGTTTCCCAGACATTATATTTTTAATTTCACAGACAGAATTTTAATACATTGCCTACTGCAACCATAAATCACTTAATGTGTTAGAAAGAAGATTGCTCAGTAATTGCCATTTTATTTACTATACTCATGCAAGTAATTTAAGTATGATTGACTTTTCAAACTTAGAAACAATGTAAAGAGACTTAGGACAGAATGAAGTGTAAGTGCAAATAGCAATAAGCAGTCATTTTTTTTTCACTTGCATTAGAATTAACTTTAAAAAAAAATAAATACTANGAGCCAGAGCAATTACCCTAGTGGTAAATACTGACTTTTCTGGCAAATGTGTTTTATTAGTCTCTTACCATAAGACCCATCTGAACAGACAGCACAGTATCACATTTGGACCTTTATTTCCACAGAAGAGAACTATCAAACATTCTGTTAGTGCTTTTGGACCCAGATTTGGACAGCCTAAAGCTTCCCTGTGCCTAGTATTTCCTATTGGGTGTCCTGGCATCTTCAAAGAGATAATATTAAACAATATGATCCTATGATAATAACGTATGGTGTACTGGTAGGCCCACTGGCTTTAAGCTATCTAAATCTGGGATTCTAGGATAGCATCTTAGTGCAGTGAATGTTATACGACTTCCAGTGCAGAAAGGCATTACTATCAGATTTCACCCTGAGAAGGACTTAGTAACACCAACAAAGCCACTACCTTTACTTCCTCTTGTTTACGTGAAAGGAAGTATATATAGATATACATAAATATATCAATTGTTTATTTTATTTATAAATGACACTTTTTTTTTACCTTACGGTCAAGCCTAACATTTGTAATATTGTTTACCTTCCCAGCACCCTCAGATTTCCCCATCCCTCTCTAAACACCTACAGACTTATTTGGAAACATCACAGAAAGATCCCCAACAGGAGGATGTCAGGAAATGAAATGCAGCTTAAGTAACATAAACTCGACTTGTTTAATAATGGCAGTAATCTGTACCCCTTCTTCAGAAGAACAGGTTTATCAGATCTGGTTTCTCTCTCTTACTCCTCCTAAAATGTTTATATTTTTGGCCCTCAACCCAAAATATTCTCATTTGGAAACTAGTTCTGTTGTGCTCCTTACACTTCTGCTCTACTCTCAAGGCCAAGAAATGAGGCACCTTATGAGCTCCTGCCCAGGGAATGTCCTGGGAGAAATGAACACAATGTGAAGAACAGAAAGTGTGGTGGTGGGGTACAAAAACAGTATAAATCTGAAGATACCACAAAAGCACTTTCAAATGAAAATAATTTGGACTTTTTCTGAATTCCTGTGATTTTGAAGTTAGAGGTTTAATTTGGCAGATCAACATTTCCGTGGAAAGCAGCTAGATTTGTGAAAAAATTGCATTTAATAAAACTCCATAAATTTCCATTCTGAAAGGATTTAAACAAAAACAGACGAGCACACTTCTAATTGCTTTGAAAACAGCTTGGAGGGGAAGTCCAGGCTCCAACCAGTCCTGCCCCTATCCACATGCTGGGCTGCAGTTCCTTTAGGTCAGAACCAATGACGCAGTCACTTTGCTTCACTCCCAGTACTTTAAACTCATTTCATACAATCACTTATCAGCCATAATTGACATAATTTTATCTCTTTCAGTTGAAATAAAATATTTATGGGGAATGCACCAACAAGACAGAATAACGCAGTTGCTGTGCTCAAGATACTCAGTATTTTCCTTTGCAGTAGTTATTTCCATCACGCTGCCGATACTTCTCCTCTATTTGGGTTATTTTATGACAACGCTAAATGTATAAAGTTTGTGATTAATGACATTAATTTAGGAATTCTTTATTCCAAAGCAGGTTGAGTCCTAACACTGGAATTTACCGTTTTGGTACAATGATTAGCACTTACATTGCTCTCTATACCTTCAAAACACACATCGGCTAATCCATAATATACACATTTCTGATCCTTAAGGCTGGCTCCACTGGTTAACAAAATAATCAGAAGAGAGTTATGCAAAGTCAAGGAGAGAGAGTCAGGACCCACTGACTGTCAGAACTCCAGCGTTCTTTCCCAACACCATCACCCGCTTTGTTGCACTTTGCTTTTGAATTTTTGTAACCACAGACTGCATAATTTTACATTTTTGCTGAATCCAACCCAAGAATGACAAGAATGTGAACTCCCTTCTGGTAGTAAATACTGAGATAGGCTTACAAGCTGCTGGGAAGGATTACTAGCAACCCATCATAAACATGATACTTACCTTGCACTGAGTTGTCTTCCTTTTATAGAGGGGCTGAATTTCTAAGATAGATGCAGGTTTCAGAGCATCTAGCAGAGACGCAGTGCATATAGTTGCAGACAAAAGTAATGCAGTTACATTATTCTTGGGACACAAGCTAGACTAGATGGTGTTACCCTCCAAGTCATGCAGGCAGATCACCCTTATTGAGATCTGGCTTTGATAATTTATATGAGACGCTGCTCAAATGGTTTAGGTGGTGGGGATCTCCACACAAAATTTTGCACCAAGACACACATATGGAGGTTTAAAAGAACAATATTGAGAAGTTTTGCACGCACACACACACAAAACCCTACAGCTACCAACGAAGCACCCAGCTACACACATATTCTCTGCGGTCACTTCACAAATGAAATCACAGAAGGACAAGTCAGAGCACCAGGTTCTTGCAGCCCTCTCTTCTGTCACCCATCCTTTTCACCCCCCTCCCCATTGCCACATGCCTCTCTGCAAAACCAGGGCCAGCCAGCAAAATCCCCACTGAGGGCTACTTTTCAGGCCCATTTTCATGTATTTTTTGATTGTGCTGGTGCCCAGACTGACGCAAAAGCAAATTAAGAAAATCAGTTCTTGGCAATGAGTCTCAATCCTCCCCTCTGCATGCTCCCACACGTGCTGTCCACACTTGGCACAAGATGGAAGACTTGGGCACGGCACTGCAAATGCATACAGACTTCGTGATGTGCTTAAGCGCTATACACATATTTATGGAAATTTGTTACATGTCACTATTAACACAGACAGAGAACGATTTTAGCAAGGTTTATAAAGTTCTGGTGCGGACGAACCCCCAGTCCACAAGGCAAGACCCGCCTGACCTACACAATGTAGTTTATCCCCACATAAAGATGTTCTGAAATGTCGAGTAGCAAGATTTGCAAAAGCAGATGATGAGTTTGACACCATCAGTGCAGTGCAGACAAACGTAAGGATTGAGATTTACTGGTGGGAAAAAAAAATAAACAAACAAACAAACCAACCAACAAAAAGCTCTGTTCTGGTTCTCTCCAAGAAAAAGAAAAATTCTTGTCTAGGAGGCATATGCATTAAACTGAAGCTAAAGTAACCTGAGTGAATCTTAACATTTCTTACACATTTCTTTGTGTATTTAGGCACCAAACAGAACTGAAGCCACAATTAAACTCAACATTTACAAATATTGTTCCAAATTTGTAAAGTTTGAATTTTCTGTGCAATTCTGCGCTATTCTGTGTAAAGCATTTAAAAGCAAATATGCAANTAGTTTATCCCCACATAAAGATGTTCTGAAATGTCGAGTAGCAAGATTTGCAAAAGCAGATGATGAGTTTGACACCATCAGTGCAGTGCAGACAAACGTAAGGATTGAGATTTACTGGTGGGAAAAAAAAATAAACAAACAAACAAACCAACCAACAAAAAGCTCTGTTCTGGTTCTCTCCAAGAAAAAGAAAAATTCTTGTCTAGGAGGCATATGCATTAAACTGAAGCTAAAGTAACCTGAGTGAATCTTAACATTTCTTACACATTTCTTTGTGTATTTAGGCACCAAACAGAACTGAAGCCACAATTAAACTCAACATTTACAAATATTGTTCCAAATTTGTAAAGTTTGAATTTTCTGTGCAATTCTGCGCTATTCTGTGTAAAGCATTTAAAAGCAAATATGCAATATGTTGGAAGTGCTAGAAATAATTATTACTTGGGTTAGTCTCACAAGTTTCCTTTGCAAACTGCAAAGGGAATTAGAAAGTCATTATAAAGTACTTCAAGATGTCTAATAAACTTTTCAGAAGTGACTAATGCCAGACTTAAGAGAAGGGATCATTCACATAATTCAGCAGTGCAGCAGATCAGGATATTTCTATTTCAGAGTTTAACTTTGAGCATTAGAAAATATTAACTAAGATATCTTTGAAATAATCTTGAACCCTGAAACCAGGACAAAAAATTACTTATATTCAATAGACACTAGAGCTTCTAAAAGAAGATGGATTCTCAGGTTAAAATATATAGACATTTTTACTTTAGAGATAAGTGATGTTATATATCTGTAAAGGTTTTTTTTATTATTAACTTATATTAACTACAGTTAATATTTAATTTAAAAAAATGTATTCCATTTACATCGTCTTTCACTTAAGTCTCTAACTCATCCATTACATGGCAATCCATACAGGGGAGAGAGGCTAAAATCAAAGAGAATATGTGTCTTCAGTGTGTTGATCTATCACGTAAAACATTTTCTTATTCAAATATTAAGCAGAGGGGCTTTTTTTGAAGCTGACACGACAGAAGACATTTTTTCAATGAATCTGCAGTTAATGAAGTATTGAGATTGACAGTGAAGCCTAAATCTGATTCTTATTTCCCTTGTGAACTGCCAGATTAACAGCCATGAAAAAGAAAGTCATGTAAGAAAGAATGACGTCGATCAAGACCATAGAGAAAGGGCAAGTTATTGCAGCAGTAGCTCAGTAAAGATTTTCAGGGATATTAAACTGACTTGCTGAAAAAATAGTTTTATCTCGGGCACAGCTTAGTGTGCAGTCAGATACTGTATAAATTGTTACTTATCCTCCACACGCACTTACAATCTAAGAATGTGTGGCGTATGACAGCTGTGAAGAAGCCTGTTGCAGGCATCCCATGCAGCTCTTAAAATCTCTCCCCATGGATCCCAAATTCCAGCTCCCAACCGCTGCACTTGTGTGCGTAGGCGTGCGTATGCGTGCACCGAAGTCTGCTCAGTAGCATTTCTGTTCTTCATAATAATGACACGTCCACCCATCCATTAAGTGCACACCAAATCATATTTATGCTTTCGCTGAATATCCCTCATATTGCCACTCTCAGGAAGCAGAGATCAGAGTTAGGAAGGCCACAGAGCAGGGTAACTATTCACCATTGGCAGTGAAATCCTCTAAAAAGCTGTGCAAGTGCAGTGCTCAGGAACACCTGAGACCAAATCTTCCCTTTGCTTCCTTGTCCCTCTCTATTTAAACAGAGCATGCTTTATGTTTAATTTATCACACCCTGACACCATTCTCACCCAGATGTAACATATGCAAATCAACCAATCAATTTACCTAAAATTCCAGTTACAAATAAATAATGATCTTTAAATCTCCTATCTTGCCTTGAAACTCTTAATTTTGTTATCTTTCTGCTGCAATCACAACTAAGTTGTCTGTGATTTTTCCCATTTTTTTTTCTCCCTCCATCAAAATAACGATCTAACTTGCCTCAACAATTATTCCTGAGAGAAAGTGTTGGCTGGTGACTAAAACGAAGGCATAGAGCTCAAAGAGTTTATTTCTGGCTTCATTAGCAGTTCACCTGGTGAGCCAGGGAAAGGAATTAAGGGATTTCATCTGTCTGTAGCTACCTAGTAGCTACCTCCCAGGGACACCAGAAGAGCCTAATTCACCTGGCCTTAGTTTTCTCCATCCAGCCCAAGTTAGTCATAGAAGTTCCCTCTATATCTAGTAAGAAGAGACTCATCTCATCCAAAAAAAGCTGCATGAGCTCAGAGAAGTTTACATCTCTCCACTGACAGACCCTGGGCAACCACCTTAGCCAATGGCCCCATTTAATTAAAAAAAAAATAAATTAATTTTTAGTTTGTATTTGCCTAGCTCTGTAATACAATTAAAAGACAACTCCCTGTATGTGTCAAGAACTATAAATGTTAAAAATAAGAATTATGAAACACTGTCCCTAGAACTTGCGTTGACCTCACAGTGAATTTTTTGACGACAGCAGCTGCAGCACTGGGCCAAGAAAATCCAGGCTATGCCATTGTCTTCTGTGGTACTTAGCAATGCCCCTGTACCAGCTGTCACTGGGTGTCAGACAGCTCTTTCCTCAGCACGAGAGATCTCCAGAAGCAGGCTGTAATCCCCACATCCTTTGGGAAACCTTCACTCCTTCATATCGATTCACTCCTCTAGCTGCTCTTTTGCCCTTGCTGATGTTTCGCAAGGAGAGAAAATGGCACCGGAAATTCTCTCATCATCTCTCTCTTTCTAACTAAACCCTGGAGATAATGCACCCTGAACTTACAGGACAGATTTGAAAGCCACACTGCTTTCTTTTTATTGTTTTCTAACGGATTGAAAAGCAGCTCTCTAGCAAAGCCCAGAACACACTTTTAATTTCAAACCAAAACATTTTGCTTTCTCATCACTTTAACATAAATTACTGCAGAGAAAGCTTAAATTTTTAGTATTCATCTTCTCTGGGGACATGAGCTGACCACACAGGGATTGTACAGAAGCCAGTATTTCCATATTAATTTAAGCACGAGTGTCAGTAATGTTGATAATACTGTGGAATTTCATTCAGTTTATGGGCTGTTTTGTATTTCCAGTCATGTCTCTACATGAACTAATTCACCTGAAGGCAGAGAAAACCGGGTTTCTAGTAGGCTCCTGAACTCTATTAAAATAAATCATGTTTAAGTGTTTGGATTAAAAAAAAATCTTTTTTGTGAAATCTTCAGTATCTTTAAAAGCCCAGTCACCCAGGACCAGTTTCAAGTTGCCATAATAGCCTCTAAAGTTGAAGTCGTGTAAGCTATCATGAAGACTAGAAAAAGCATTAGCAGTGAAGCAGGACATACTTACACTAACTGTAACAAAGAAGGAAAAAAAATCTGACACCGATGATGACTAAAAAGCAAGTGACAAAGACACAAACTATATCTTTGCAAAGTGCAAAAATCAACAAGAAAAAACCACCGTTGAAAGTAAATAGATGGAAATAAATATGAGATTCTAAAGTAATACAATGTAGGAAATGATATCACTGTGAAAAAATTATAAGCAAATTGGTAAAATTTAATGCTTAAAAATTTAAAAAGCAAGTAAACACAATATATTTATCATGGAATGCCTTTTTTTTTTTGGCAGATGAAAAGAATTAGAAATTGAAAAAAGAAAGGGAAAATAATGTCAAGATTTTCCCTCAATGTGGTTCTGAAGCGAACTGTCCCTGGGGTACCCTCTCCTCACTCAGCAGCATGCTCCCCACTGCACTGTTCCTTCCACTGCAATGAGACTCAAACACCTGGTTGTGAATGTTCTTCTGTTCCAGAGGTATAAACCCAGGGCACCAATTAAAAAGAGAAACTATTCCTGTAGTGTCACTCCAGTGACAAAATTGTTAGTCCAAATACTGCTGAGAAACTACTAGAAGGCCAATACACAAATCCATACATATTTCTTCCATTGTTGGAAGGACTTGTTTTCTGAAAAAACTGCCAGGTAAGGGCAAAAGCACAGGTGAAATGGGTTGTACTTTAGTGAACTCTGAAACAGGGAAGTAAAGTGGGAAGAATTTGTAGCCCATTCTTAACTCTTAAGTTAGCAGCTGCAAACCTAACAGCTGTTGCAAAAAGAAAATCAACTCTGTATTTGTATTCCCAATGAGACTTATAAATGATTACCTTAACGAAACAATAAGGAAATTACTAAACTTTAATTATATAATTGCCAAAGAAAAGCAATTAAGGATCTCCAGGATGAGGATTTAACAGATACACTTTTTTCTGTGTATGTATAAATACAATTAAGCAGACAAGGATGTATATGAAAAACAAAAAACTGAACAGGACCTGTACTATAACTGAAGCTTGAAGAAAGAACTACGGAAAAAAACTCCACGTAACTTCACGTTATCACATTTAAAATGAAAACAAGAAAAGACAGGTTTTAAAATGAAATCATGTTTTTTCTGCACAATTTCCTACAGTTGACACTGACAACTTTATGGAAGAATATACTATTTAAAGAAATTTAAAGGCTGTTGAAACAAGAGCTAGATTTGACTGAATTGCAAAATAAGTACTTAAACTGAAACATTTATGAAAATGAGAATTGAGAACGCTCAGGAGTCTGTAAGAAAACAGTGAATACTGTCTAGCAGACTGGGATAACTACATTAAATACAAACGAATCTATACAAAAACATTAAGAAAATATTTCAAAGCCATAACTTGTTTCATGCCTAGTGAGTGCTGGCTACTTTGGACAAAGTAAAAAAAAAAAAAAAAAGAATTCTGCTTTTTATAAACTATTCAGTGTTGGACAAGTTACACTGCGAAACTCTACTGGGAATGTGATCTTTAAATTTAACAGAAGAATTAAAATAGAACCTTTTATGTCTTCGGAGAATACTACAAAGGCTTGACTTAAAAAGAACATTTGTAAGCCCTGGTGCTTCTTCAGCTGTGGCATCTGAAGAGCCCCAGAAATATCTGTTTGTGCTGGGGCAATGCCCATGTGCACAGGCAGAGTCCCTTAGGGACTAGAGTTAATCTGCAGTAGAGGGGAAGCTGCGGTGAGGACAGCTCCAGTGAACAGAAAGGAAACACTGTGATAAGAGAAAACAGTTTGAAACGGCATCAGGAGATTTTTAAACTGTCCTTTTCATTTTAACCATGGTATGTGTGGGTCGTGTTTGGTTTTTTTTGTTTTTTTTGTTTGCTTTGTTTTTTTTTAACTTGAGGTAAAGATAGTGTGAAGCTTGCAATGAAATTATGAAGTTGAAGATTTTGCTCCAACAATGTAAAAATAAGAGCAGTATATTGTAGTATATTCTAAACAATATGCAGCAACTAGAGGCACAAAAGCTATACCTAAGGTGAGGATCTTACACGGCCAGACAAGTGGGGGACTACCTTGGCAACTGCTGAAGTTGTCCTAAGGGTAACAAAGTCATATTTACTACAGCAAAAGAAAGAAAATCAGCAAATACTAATCTAGCCATGTATATTAACCACTGACATAAACTAATCCTTGAGTGCTCCAGGTTAAGTGCCAGAATTTTAATTTTGAGCGTACAAATACCATTTGGTATGATTTGGTACATTACATGAAGTTGTGTATTGCAGCCACATAGTACTGTTAAACATCTTAATTTGTACAGAAATCTCTACAACAAAGCAGAAGTTTGTTCCTTGGTGAACTTCTGCACTTTTGTTGAGGCAAAACGTGTTAAAATTAATAGAAGTAGAACTAGTTTTGATAGCATCATCTGTAATCTGGTTAACCTTTCTTCAGTGAATGCTTCATGGACAAGCAAGGGAGGCATAAGTCTGACATTTAATCAGCTAGAGAAAACAATTTACTATTCCATAACTTAGTAAAACAACTTTACTGGTAAATAAGGAAACAGTAGATTTGGAGATGCCACTGTAAAAAGAGGGTGAAAAAAAGAGAAAAGAAAAAAAAAGCCAACAGCCTTTGATATTGCTTTCTGAATGAGACTGTAGTCCTTGTCTCCTCCACAGAAGAACTTTGGTGCATTATTAACCATTATCAATAAGTTGGGATCTGAAATAAAAACTTCTTGGGTTTTGAAACAATGCATCTTCTCTGGAGGTAAATAAATTTAAAAAAAGGGCTCTGATACAAGGAAAAAAAGATACATGTACTACCATAATGTCAAGCTTTCTCATGTATATTACTCCTTCCTTCTCAATTTTCCTAACTTAAAAAAATGCACTGAACTTCTCAGCAAAATTCACTCACTGAACTTCAGCAGGACAATCTATGAAACATACCTCTAAGCTGTTTTTTAGCTTTTATTAATCTTTACAGTGGTGAGATTTTCCAACTGAGGACAAGGAGAGGATTTTTCACCCCCCTCTGGTCAGTAGGACGGTATTTAGTGCAAGTGCCACTAAGCACTTGTCCTGTTCTTTCTTCTCTCCCTAAGCTTTTGGCCACTGTTGGAAACTGGATCCTCAGCAAATGGGCCTCTGGTCAGATCCAACTTGGCCATGCCAAGATTATGTTCTATTCTTTAATACACATGCATGAAATACAACCTTAATATCTTGCATTCTTTGGCAATTGGATTCAGTGGCTTCCAAATGAAAGCCAACTGCCGCAATGCAACTTTATCCAAGTAATTTCGCTACATTGATTTTCAGCAGCTGGGAGTAGGGGCCTTTAACACGAGTATTCACTTTTCAGAATACAGAAGTGACCTAGACAAAAATGAATAAATACAATTATTTATTCTTCCCATATATTTTGTATCTACCTTGTTCCCGCAGCAACTGGAAAGGTTAAACATTTGAGTCAGGAATATATGTGACTGTTGTACCTAAACAGAGTGTTTGTATCTTGAGGCAGGAACAGCGAACAAAATGAAGGAAAGGGCTAAAAAGTATCCTTGACTATTCAGGGAGAGACCTATAAAAATAATCCTTGGATTTTTACTGTGAGATTTTAAAATAAAGCAGATCTCACGCATCAGTAGTTCAAGTAATGTGTAAAACAAGGAATATGCTCTCGTAAAAGTTGATGCTGCTTATGAAGGTTGAGTCTGTTACAACATGGCATATGAACCTCCCAGATTCAGGAACAGAAGAACTAAAAAGTGAATTTATTACTATAGCTGCCATGAGATGCTTATAATTATAGGTGCAGCTCTCTCATAATGTCTTTAGCAAATATCTGCAAAGAAAGACACTAGCTATCAATGTATATCTCTGATACTCCAGCTAAACCTCAGCTACTCACCACACAGCAGCGCAGGGCACAGAGTCAGGGAGCAAGCAGCTAACAGCAAATTCAAGAGGTGATAAAGCAGAAATCCTCTCCCTCTTACAACTTTTTGACCTCTTCCCTGTCAGCTGGTCTAATCAAACTGTTATCAATGAATGTTCTCCCCATATGAAAGCTGTTAAGAAAGTAAGTTAACTGGCTCAGTTGCAAGATTTAAAGCAGATGAAAGTTCTGAGAGGTTTAACAGTTTTCCAGGGGCTGCCGTGGAGGAGTAGCTGCAGAGGCACTGCAATGCAGCACAACGCAGCTCGCAGACCACTGACACGGAGCCTTTCACAAAAATCTTAAGGTTAAGTTCTACCCTTTCATAGTACTGCAGGGGGAAGGAACATGAGTGTTTGAGATGAAAATTTGCAATAAAGCTCTATCAGCTTTAGCACTGTCCCATATTCTGTCTAGCCCCACTCCCAAGCAGTCTCTTTCAGGACAAATCTGCACTATTTCAACCAAAGTTCACTTTCCTTTCAAAATGTATTTCAGTTTCACTGACAAAATGTTTTTCTTCTTAACCCCTTCCATCCTGGGCTGTAATTTGCAATTGTTGCCATTAAAATCATAATATGTCCTACATAAAACCCTGGAAGTGTAAAAAGTATTTCCCTATGTGGTATTTATTCCCATTTTAATTTTTAATTAATTGTTTAATAGTGACACTCCGTTGCATCCTAAGATTATTTTCCAGGCTCAGTTGTTTTTGTTTTCAGAAGGGAAGGGCCTACTCACCAGCTCCATATTTTTACAATGTTTTAAAAGAGATCTGAGAGTTGCTAACCTGGGAGTTAAAATGCTTCCAAGAATATGAAAAATCGGAGAGCAAAGCTAAATATAAGTCATCAATTCCTCTTCTAATTTTGTTCTAAATAGCTTTTGATCCTAAAATTCCCTTTAATTTCATTTCAACCATGTGCAGAAGATGTGAGCTGCACACGAACACCGAAAATCTTGTTTGGCTAGTGTACTTTGAACACGTGCATAAACTCCCATGTGAACTACACCCACAATGATAGAGGACATGATGCTTAACGTTGCTTGAACTCTATTTGCACAATGCATGTGTACATAACATACAGTACACAGGTTATTTTCAGTTTTTAAAATAAAAGTAAGGAATGACTCCAAAAGCCCAGAGTTACGGCTGCTATTCCTAAAGCTATAAACACACACTCTCACTGCTGAGCTCTGATTTTTTAGTCTCTGTGATTTGTTTTCCTCTTGCTCCTAAAATTCTTCCCATATTTTTTTTTCACAGAATTTGCATTTCTGTTTGGACTTTCATACCTCTTTTTTCTCTTCTATTTCTCAGAGAGATGAGGGAAATAAAGATGGTGAGTGAACATGAGGAAAACAGGGACTGGAGAGCAGAAGATCTGAGAAGTTGTTCTCCATCCTTCATACTACCCCTTGTATTTCCATTCAGATTCTTCTCATTAAATCACTGCTTGTATCTTCCAACCTCTCTTTGTTTACTGTATCTGTGCTCTTTTCAGAATTTTCTCTGATTTCCAAGACCGCTTTCATCGGAGGGACAGGCAGCATGGCTCCGATGAGCACCATCACCAACCACAAGTCCGACAGCATTCAGAAAATTTTGTGATGCTATTCTATTTTATTTGAGCTAGTTTCCACATTTGTTTATTCCAGACAGGATGAGAAAACAAAGTGCCATA
>VZTO01006323.1:238749-273519 GCA_013400615.1 Syrrhaptes paradoxus
CAGGGATGGGGCATCTACCAACTCTCTGATCAACATGTTACAGTGTTTTACCATCCTCATAATAAAAAATTTCTCCCTTATTTGCATGACAAAATCTAGTCTTTATTAGTATGTGAACAGCATTTAGACTATTATTTTTAGAAAAACTGGTTTGTGATAGCAATAATACAAAATCCAGGAGGATCCCACAGTTTCTGATCCAGAAGGGTGCATTATATTGTAAACTGTTGACTGTACACAGAAATGTAATTGTCTAGCGGAAGTTTCGGGTTTCTGAAAATATGATTCCACAAGAATAAAATTTTTCCCAGTTCAACATGTTTAGAAAAACATCCTACTGCAATTAGGTTTTGTTTTCTCTATGACAATGAAGCAAACCCCATATTTTTTTCCCCAAACAACTCATCCTTCATTCAAAAGCTTTTTCAGCTACTCAGTTTTATGATTGTTTAATATTTCTCCCCATCTTATTCACAAAAATCAGCTCTCCCAATTTCCCAATAAATTAGCCTGAATTTCAACTGTCTGTATAATTCTGATATAATTCAAAACTATAGAAGATCTATAATTTTGGAGAAGCATGATTTGTTGCCATCTTTCCATATTATATAACAATAATTACACACTGACTTATCTTTAGACTGAGGAAGCAAACAAGCAAATGTGGAACAAGCATACCAGAAGTACATAATCTATTCAAATCTCACCTTACTCATACCCCCACGCACACGAGACCACTTATATAATCACAATAATGATGTGAAAGAGGAAATTAATTATTAAGTTACCTCACAGAAAAATTACTGTATATTTTTAGCTAATTTGTCCATATGTGCATTCTGCAGTGGAGGGTATGAATACCATTATCATGCTGGTAATGCCTGCTTGACCTGTGCTTGTATCTCAGACCCTTTGGGGCAGCATATGAAGGGCCTAAGAGGCAACATAGTCCCGAACCACCATCACGTTGTGCCANCGCTTAGGTGCATAATATCCAGAATATACCCCAAGCATAGGAGCGGTGTATGAGGGAACTGACACCTGCCTCTCTTTAAAACAAACACACTTCATTTTATGAGAAATTCTGAGCATGAGGGAAATGTAAGGTAATAAACTTCATAATTTTTCTGACACAAATGATCTCAGTTGTCCCATCTTCCTGTTTGAGAGTGATGGTCAAAAAAATGGATAATGGAAGCTTTAAAAAAAAAAAAANATATAATCACAATAATGATGTGAAAGAGGAAATTAATTATTAAGTTACCTCACAGAAAAATTACTGTATATTTTTAGCTAATTTGTCCATATGTGCATTCTGCAGTGGAGAGTATGAATACCGTTATCGTGCTGGTAATGCCTGCTTGACCTGTGCTTGTATCTCAGACCCTTTGGGGCAGCATATGAAGGGCCTAAGAGGCAACATAGTCCCGAACCACCATCACGTTGTGCCACTTCTTTGCAAGGAGAGAAATCTCAGCATACAGGAGGGAGGATGACTGGTAGAGTATACACACTGGCCAAATATTCTGAGGAGCTCTAAAGTAGCTTCTACAAGACAAAGACCTTGTAGTAGAAGTCTAGGCTGGAAGACTACCATGCCTAAAGAAACATTCAAAGCAGATGTCTGTGACAGAACATAAAGCTTTATGAGAATAGGTATGTATGGATCCCTGCGTTGTTACAGTCATACAGACACTTTACAACAAGAATTGTGTTCTCCTACTGCCAGGTATTAGTTTCTTTGGCTGATACATTTCCAAGCATTATATACTGATAGATGCACTCTGAAAACTTCCATATTTCTGTCATGTGAAGTGCACAAAATTCATGTTGTTTTTATAATTTCTGTCTGGATTGTGTAAAGGGAAGCAAGTATCTTTATTCACAAGTAATGCTCTAATGATCCTGAAAAGAAATTCTGAGCATGAGGGAAATGTAAGGTAATAAACTTCAGAATTTTTCTGACACAAATGATCTCAGTTGTCCCATCTTCCTGTTTGAGAGTGATGGTAAAAAAAATGGATAATGGAAGCTTTAAAAAAAAAAAAAAAAGCCAAAAGTTCAAATACTTCAATCAAAATAGTGTACAATGGCAAGACTAACAGAGACCCCTGGAAAAAAATAGCTAAAATTTGGTCTAGGAATGTAGTATCTCGGAAGGTAATAACTAAGTGTATTCTAAAGGAACAAATGAGAGAATCAGTGTTCAGTGCTGTAAAATCTAACACATATTAATGCACAGCACTAAAAATACATGAAGATGAATATGGTGTTGGTTAGGACTTAGTTTGCAAACTCCGTGGAGAATACAAATTTCCTGAAAGGAGCACAATTGAGGCTACTGCTGTGGAAGAAAGAGGTGTTGTGCCCTACTTTCACTCAGTGATGGTGTTATGACACCGTTATGACCATGGGCACAGATGTACCAGCACTACAATTGCTCATTAGCTCAGCATGGTAGTCACAGCTTTGGTACTGTGAAGGCCTGAGCAAAATTGTTAAGTTTAGGCAGCAAAGTATCTCTGAAGAAGACAATTTTGAGGCCAAGTCACCTTTCTTTTAATAGAGCTTGGCTTTTATCTATGTGTCTTTCCCTTTCATAACTGGAGTCCTTGAGAGAGTACTGAGAAAGAAGCAACAGGATAAACTAAAGAAAAACTTAAAGGAACATTCCTGAATTCCTGAGCTCCTGAGTTGGTGAGATGGGTATGGATGATGTCACCTAGTCAATACTAGAAGGAGCAGGAAAAAAACAAAATAGGCATTTTTTTTTAGACTTAAGCTTGAAGACTTCAGGAGAACACAAGCCTATCTTTAACAATACAGGAAAACATTATGGTGGCCTGTAAGAGGTGCGTTAACTGAACATGAAGCTTTAAAATTAATTAATAAATGTTCATATTCTCTCCAGACAGATGGAGAAGATGTACTAAAAAACAAAGAAACTACATGGTTATTCCTCTTCCTCTCTGGAAAAGAATAGTTCTATTTATAGGCGACTGAATACCTAAGATGCTATTAATACATCAAGAATATAAGACGGGAATTTCACCAAAGTTAAGTTACACAAGCATTTTTCACTTCTCTACAGAACAACAAGAGGCCACTGAAATGGTAATTGAGTATTTCTTGCTCTTTGCACGCTTGTTCTGGAAGAAATTATTGCCCGTGCAAACACAACACATTATAGTGAGTGAATCTCTCTGAAGTTCACTTTTTGGCTAGGATATAGGCTGGGATGGATACTTGAGGAGGACTTACAGATGTGAGTGGCTAAAATCAAAAGAGCAAGGAAAAGAAATGTCAGAAAATAACACATCAGTTCTATCTTCTGCAGTTTTTATCAAGATGATAAACAAGCTAGAGAAAACAGATTAAGTAGTGTTGAACAGTTAAATGACCCAACTACACTAGGTTGCCAAAATAGTGATCTCCTTCTTGAAGATGCACAGCTACAGAATAAAATAAAAAAATCATTTCCAAATAGGTAGGTACAAGTCTGTTTGCATGCTATTTTGCTTACCAATACCTGACAGCTTCTCACTGTAGAATAACAGGCATTAAATTTAGAAAGGACTTACAGCTTAGTCAACAAGAACAAGAATTCTGGGTATTATTTCCCAATATTTAAAAACAAACATAATCAAGTCCCAAATCTTCTAGTTGAAAACTAGCATATTCATGTAGCAATGTTAAATCTTGATGAAAGACACCATTAATTTACAAATTTTAATCAAGTTCTTACCCTCAGGCCAAAATGAACAGGAGCTTCAAAGAGGTAAAACAAATAATACTCTGTCTTGCCTCTTCCTCCAAAACAACGTCTTAATTATCACAATTGTATGCGGCGATATTTTTCTCTGACATGATTACATCGCAAATTGTTAAATCTGATTACAGTTACTACTTTCAATTAATTTAATGTTTTTTATGTTAAGAGTAACCAGGAAAAGAAACAAAAATACCAGAAGAAGTTGAAAGAGCAGAAAACTTTAATACATATCAAAGTGGCTATTTTTTTTTTCTATTAAATGGGCTGGCTTCCTTTAAGAAGCATTACATAATAAGCAAAGTAAAACTGCTGTTCTGAGCTTGACTGCACAAGCCTGATGTCTTGGCCCAGAATGAACTTGACTGCACAATTTCTGATGCCTAACTCCAAAATGAATTTGACATAATGGAAATAAGAAGAGCCTCCAGCTTATACAGACGTCTGTCTCTTCTGCATGCTGTGGTAAAAAGCAGTAAGAAAGCTTACAAACAAAGGGAAGTGCTGCAATGGAAGATTATTGTTCAAAACTACAGACAAAACTAAACTGAAATGGAGAAAAAGATGTAACTATAGTTCACAGTAATTATAGTAATTGCCTTTGCATTCATTGACTCAAACTAAAGCATGATCTACTTTATTAAATACTGAATAATAATCTAAATGAAAGATAAGAGTTATATTTTGGATAGATTGAACTCTTCTAAAATTGGAAGAGTTATACTCCCTTGACAATATCTGAATAGCCCTTATTAGCACAACCTGGTTCAAATCTGAACAGTGCCATTTAAAGACTTACTACAGTCTGGTTGTCTTCTGCTAGAACACTTAAGCATGAGTCATATGTAGATTATTCAAATAGAGGCTAGCAGATTGATCTTTTTTATTTAGCCATTTCTTTATTTAAGCCACCTTATTTTGTTTTTGTACAGTGTTTAACAGGGCACTTGGAATATCTTCTTGAACTGGAAAAGAAAGGAAAAACATATCCTTTCTCTGGGGAGGAAACATAAACGATTTCATTTCTTTGAGCAGTCGCTGACACAGTACACTTCTTTTATACAGTAAATTAAGTGGTGAATAAATGGCACCTTTTTACCATGGAAGAAACAATAAAACTGCTTTTTCAAGTTGTGGCTGAATTCTTGTATTTGTTGAACTCCTAAAATAAGAGCTTTTGGTGTCTGAAAAAGCAAAGAGAAATCTGAATAAAGACAACTCTTTACAGCCAGAATTGCCGCTGTTTGCATTAAGAGAAAGTACAAAGAACCCTATTTATCTGCCTTAACTTTGCAGGTCAGTTTAAGCATTCTCAGGCACATTAACAAGAGATGAGAGGAAAGCTGAGCCCTGTTCTCCAGCAGTCCTGCTTAGTCATTAGAAATGGAATGTATAGCATCAACCCTCAGGTGATGGAATCACAGTCTTCCAGCAAGAGTCAGAAAAACACACATTAGGGATGATCTGCCCTCAACACATCTGGGGAAAATTTTCCTCACAAGCAGGTGGCATCATCAAGGGCTCCCACAACTCTGGCAACTTGATACAGTTCAGCGAAAGGTAGAACTCTAAGAAACTCATGCATATTGCCCAAGTGCCACCCTTGAGCAGCGATCTTTTTTAGCTATGCCAGGTCATCTTTCTGCAAAGCAAAGCCCACGCATACAGCTCGAGGCTGAAGCTTTGCAGAACATTGCAGGAGGGAACCAGTGGGGAGCAGAGTGTGTGCAGCCCTGCAGACAGCTCAGAGAACCCCGGCTGCAGGAAACAGCACCCTGGGGGAAAAATGCTGATCTAGGAGAGTTTTTGCCTTGCTAGTGAAGAAAAAGTTTAGAAATAGAAAGAAAGGAGAAATGCACAGGGGGAAAAGAATCTTCACTCTTCTGCTTAGCTTCTTTTAAATTTTCGGGCTCACTTTATTGCTTCTCTCTTACTTTTCTCTGTTGTCCTAATCTGTTCTGTGCCTATACTTTCTTCTGATCTGTTAAACTTCATAGTTTGGGACATACAGGCACAGTGGTTATCTCATCCTGAACTCCACAGAAAACATAATATCGTATCATGTCTGCTGTTCTCCATGTGCAGTATCCTCCTTCTCTCTTTTTATGGGCCAGCAATCTCAATGACCTTTTCAATTCTTCTTGTCTTGCTACCTTAGAGTTATGACTTTTGCCTCTAGTAAGCTGGTCTTTATGCTCTGATGAGCTGCACGTTCTAGAGGCATTCATCTCTCTCTGGAAAACAAGAACTGCTGTGGGGGTAAGAGCTATATCATTTAGCACGCCTTTTTCTTCCAGGAAGTTTAAGGAGCCAACTAAACCAGCTGAAAGAGGTATCAAAGCACTACATCTTTGAAGCAGGAAGAAAACTAATATGTTATTGAAGAGGTGTCTTGCACATCCTGCCTTTTACAGTAGGAATCAAAAAGCTTTATGACTCACCAGACAACATGAATCATTCCAAATGGTACCTGTGAAGCCTATAACCATTGTCAAAGATTTTTTTTTTTAAATCCAAACTGCATAGACAATCTTCTGCTAAAAGAGCTTTTGTGAATGATGCCAGAATGGCAAACTTTGAGACTGAAACAGTTTTATTGCACTGACAGTTTAAGAGCCACTTCCTCTCAATTCCCTCAGAATTCCTCAAAACGTGGTTAAACTGGGTTTGAAACAAATGATAGCTTTTAAAAAGGACACGTAGGCTCACTGGAGCCTGAATGGGTACAAAACATAATTCATTCAGGTCATTAAACAGCTACCAGATAATTCTATTACCAACCTGGACTGGACGTGATCCAGCAACTACAGAGTGATCAATGGCATTTGCTAAATGGTGAAGTCTAGACAGACGTACACATGTAGTCTTTTTATATTGAGACAACTGATATTACCAATGAAAAACATCATGTATGAGTATTGTGACAGCTAATAACACAAAAACATTTATTAACGAATTTAGAAAGAAATGTAAATAATGTTTTTGTTAATTTTATATTGAAATATCATTCAAACACAATACTTAGTAAGTAAGAATATTCAGTTATGCTAAAATGGAGAGCTCATCATTAGCTCTTAAATTTAAATGGAGTTGCTGATCTTTTACCTTCCCTCCTCCTGCATGGTCACTCAAACACCCTTGGGTTCCTGTCACCACTAATCTCCTGGATGTCACTACACCATCATCGTTTCAAGCCTTCACACATTTCCTCTCCTTTGCACTTCCTCCTATCTTCCTACTCCAAATTGACAGAATACCAAGCTGTCCCTCTGTTCTACAGTTTTTACTTTACTCATGACTGTGATTTCCATTCACTTTCCTGTCTTTCTGAAACAATTCTCTTTCTCCCTAATTCTATTCTCAGCATTTGGATTTCCCTGTTTCCTGCTCTCGTCCTGGGTCATTTAGGCATTTTGCCTTGATCTTTACTTGATAAGTTTTTCCATGTTCCCATATCCACTGAATATGGCAATATGGCTTGTGAGAGGCTTGTGGACATTGGCTTGTGTCAAGGCTAATCTATACTGAATGCAACCCAGTGACCCTGTACCAATGGTTTAATGGTAGCTAACTGGAATCTTCAGCTCTAGAAGGAGTAAGTGTTCAGTGCTCTAAACTCTATATCAAAACCGCCTGAATCACAACATTCATAGTTCATCTGTGGCTCTACAGATTAGGGTTATGTGACACAGTCATTTTGAGTAGATGATGCTCCATAGTCTCAAATAATTTTTTTTTTTAAACTAATGGAAAGGAAACAGCTTTTGTATTCTCAAAGTGCTTTTGCTTTTGTTCTTGTCCTGGTGGCTTGCTTATTCAAATAAAGGGCATGCCTATCTTGTTTTTTCAAAAGGTTCTCCAAAATCTCCTCCATGAAATTATTGCAGATACCCCTCAAATACCCTATTTAATGGATTGTCGATTTATATTATTTTGCAGCTCGTGTCATATGATAATTTTTTCAATCACTCAGGAACCCAAAATTTACTGGGCAGTAGAGCAGAATGATGTCTGCAGCATAGTCTGTCTAACTACAAGGCAAACATCCAGCCTGGGGTAAATCTCTGAATGAATAAAGCTCAGGGATGTTGCCATTTTGTCCAGGGGTAGCATTTTGGCTTTCAAATTTGTGTTTTTAGTTTTCCTTCATTGTGAGGCTGACAGTAAGGCTACACTAAGGGTTGCAAAGCTCACTCCAAATATTCAGTGTATCTGGTGTGACATAATTCTATTTGACAGCCTTAAAACAAAATTTGCTAAGTCAGAATGTTTGAACTAAATGTCAACTCTTCCTTAAACTATAAGGAGCTGAAGAGCAACCAATCTGGTATCAGACCATTTCTACTCACTGAGGCAATTGTAAAATGAATGTTTTAGAGGCAACTGATGATTTAATCACAGCAAAATACATAGCCTCCAGTCTGAGCCACTTTACTAGCTTTGCATGACACATAACTGACAGGTCTGACAGCTAACACAGTGTGGCGAAAAGAGACATACCTTACACATAAGAATTGTTGGCATAATTTATTAGCTTCTGATCATGTTCGTGGAAATGTCAGAGCTAATTTAGGAAAAAGTTACTGCATCAAGGCAATGGCAATATGTTATAGATTGCAAAAAGGTGGGGGCAGAGAGGAGGAGAGATAGAGAAATCCAGCTGGAAGACAGATTCCTAGATTAATAAAAAACAAAAGGGAACTCTGTAGTCACCAAAGTACATAGTATTCCAGCATATGCAGGTGGTAATTTTTTTCCTGGAAGCTCCATTAAGCTTGTATTTTAAGAAGTCATCTGTTTTATTTTGAAGTCCTGAAGTGACAAGTCTGCGAGCTTCAGAGTACCCAGTTACCCTGACTACAAAACAAGTGCATCATGTTTCCAGGCTGAATATGTCTAAGTTCAACTTCCAGCCATCAGATCATGTATATTTATCAACAACACTGAAAAACAGTTTGCTACCAGCTCTCTTCTCCAAGGGTATTTCCAGATGGCAGTGTTTACACTGACACAGTTCATACTTCATTAAAGTGAAATTTATGGTCAAGGAGGATGCTAGGGCTTTCCTAAAGGAGGTCCTAAACTCCAACGCTTCATAGGGGAAAAAGGAGATTTTTTTTAATAAGCCATTTCTTTAAATACATGAGGGAGAGGATTTTCTAAAGCATAGATTTGCATTTGCACCCAGATTCTGTTCATTGGGTGTCCACTTGCCTTCTCCACCTCTAAAAATCTCCTCTTGTCGTACAGCAAAGTGCATGGGTGACTCAGTTTTGTCATGTGAAATGTTTGGGGTTCATCATGATGACAGCAAGCACTGAGCACATGTCTGCATGCGTTGTAAAAGGTGAAACAAAGTTTATCTGGAAAGGTGGAGTGCTGTGCACCCAGATGATCCCATATAAACATAAATAGGTTGAGGACTCTTAGCTACTTTCATTTCCAGCTCACCCTCAAAACCCAGAACTTCCCAATGTTGTCAGCAATATCTGAGATTAATACCCACTATAAACATAAATAGGTTGAGGACTCTTAGCTACTTTCATTTCCAGCTCACCCTCAAAACCCAGAACTTCCCAATGTTGTCAGCAATATCTGAGATTAATACCCACTCTTTGCCCCAGATCTTTCCATTAGATTTTGCCATGATGACATCTTTGCTTTTCTCTGGTTTTCTCTAGTTTTTGGGGTCTTGTGATCTGCCACTGTATGAAGATGTTGATTGACAGCTTAGAGGGGCAGCAAGTTTGTGATAAAATGACACCTATCTATTTTTCTCCAGCCCTGTGGCTGTTTTCCTTTAAAGAATGAAATCACGCTTTACAATTTATTATTGAAAAATTCATATTTCCAGGGGCTATTATTCCTCTTTCTGTTGTATTCTAAGTATCTGCAAATAGATTGATTATTTCTTCCAGAAGTTTTCACTGAAAATTGGGCTTCTTTATATGCCCAAATATTCCTTGAGTTCTTGAAGAAAATTCTGCTTTGAATAGTTCCTTAAGCATTTGAGGATGAGTTTCAGCTGGTTTGTAAGTATCTTATTCGTCTAAGTTCTAACTTGATTTTGGCCTTTTTTCTGGTTGAAAGACTTACCTCTTTGTTTCTTCATAACTGTCCTAACTGGATGATCACTGATCCTCTTTCAAAGAAGACAAAACCAAAAAATCCACTAAACATTCAAACTCTCTTGGTCTCACTTCTAAGTAACCTTTCTTCCGACTGTTTAGGAAATTAATTTACTCCTTGGTTTTCTATTCTGATTAAATATTTTCTTGCTGTCTTTCCTAATCCTTGATAGTTACAGTCTGTTTTACACCTTGCCCTTCTGACTTTTTGCAAAATTTTACCTAACATTTATAAATCTGTAGGACTTGTGTTTTTAGAGCCACAGTAACTTGATTCAGCTTCCCCTTTTTGAATGTTGGTTACTGGAGTTTCATATCATTAAAAGGCTCTCAAATACTGAGATTTGTTTCTTACTACATGTGTTATTACTCCTTGTTTTTCAATCTGTTCTTAATATTTTTTCTTAAAATAACAGCTATCACTTCTGAATTAACTGTTACTTTAAAACTTGCTCCCTCTGGGATTTTCCACATCAGCTGTGAATGCACAGCAGATTGGTTTTGAAGTTCATGTTACTTACTCTTCTGAACTTCCTCATTCCCTTCCAGCACAAAACCATAAAATTTGCCACTACACTATATGGTCACTCAACAGCAAGTTGTGTTTCATTCTCCCATTTTCAGGCCATTCTTCCTTACTGGTCAGAACAGAATATTGAATTATCCTTGCTTTTTCCTTATTCCCCACCAAAAAAATTTCATGAATATTTGGTCAGTTTGGGTGGGAACTGTCTCAATAAAAAGAAGTCATGCCAAATTCTCTATAACCAGTAAAAACAAATATAGACTTTTACAGCACAATACTCCTCTGCCCTGTGTAAAATGTCTGCTTTAAGGCAAGGTAAATTGTACTCCAGAAGTGGCTACAGCTTTCTCTTAGCTACAGAGTGAGCCTAAAGGGTTGTATGTTCTGTGCTTCCCAATATTAACAAAGCCTGAATTTAGATTAACCCACTATTTGCTCCTAAGGAGCTTAATCTACCTGCCCTTCTAGCTGGTGTTATCCTATTAACATATGACAGCACCTGTGCTCTCAGCTCCCTTTCTTTCATGAGATTTTATTTTTAGAAATCTATTACCTTTGCATACCTTTAGTAACACATTCTCCCTTGATTTTCAGAAAAGTTTTACTTCTTTAAAGCAGTTCAATAATATGAATTAATCTACCTATTTCAGTCACTCCACCGATTATATGCTGACATTCCCAATATGTAATATACAGTACTCTATACATTGATTCAGAGCAAGTTTACATAGTTGTATTATTCCTATTAGCTAATTAGGACTAATGTTAAAACCATAAAGGGAGTCTTTACGGACAAGTGCAGCTAAAGGCCATGGAATTTGATAGACTCTCAGATGCCAGAAGACAGTCATATATCATCCACACCACCAGAGGGAAGGAAGCATCCTGAGGATATGGTCAATGGTTCTGCAAATTAGGCTCGTGAGGCAAAGGGAGTATCTGTTCTAATCCTAACGCTGGTACACAAGAGCAACAAACTGATGCTCCATGGAGAAAAGACTCCATGCCCTATAGAGATGACTCAAATGTTATTCAAGTCAGTTGCAATTTGGAAAAAAATAAGTCTGAGAAGCAAAACCAAATGGTATTTGCCATTTTTCTTAGTTTTGTAACTAGGTAACAAAATGTACTCTTTGCCCTAAGTAGTTTTACTGCTTTTACCATGAGCAAAAAGCCATTTTAAATTAGAAAGCTGAAAGCCGCTCTGCACCAAAGTAAGGGAAGTCGATCTGAAGGTCAATTCTAACCGTAGCTAATATAAAGCGTAAATATTTGCTATAAAATAGCACAGAGCCCTTACACTCTGTTCTCCTCTATATGCACACATATTGGAGCAGAAATTGGAGAACATTCTATTTTTTCAAATGCAGATTGTATTTTTGCTACAGATGTGAGTGAGAAGGTGGGTAGGAGTTGTGTGGGAGGAACTAAGTAGAAAGAAGTGTTTAAACGGTTCATAAGGGAAAACAAATATTTCACAAAACCTGACAGCAGGATGATGCACAGACACAAGACAAAATCTGATCAATAAAAAAGATCACCTTCCCTCTACAAGTGAGAACCTTGTATAAAAGGCCAGAGACAGTACTGAAGTGAGATGCTGAAACCCCCCACATATAGTGTTACGAACCAGTGACACAAAACTTCACAGAATATCTCTGGAGGCCCTTTCCCAATGCATAGCTATTTGATTCTCAGAAAACAGCAGAGGAAAAAAGACACTGTCTTGCCTCATATATAAATACATTCTGATACTATGCTAGATCAAGAAGAAAATCATGATGAAAGATTTTCCTTTCATTCAACCAGAGCTTGGTTAACTTCATTCATCTGCTTCAGGTTAGGCAGCAGGGAAAACAGAAGCCTTGCAAGAGTGCTACCTACATCTTCGCAGTGCAGGCTGTTCTTTTCCTACACTTTTTCCTGTTGCTCTTGAGCAATTACCCCCCGGAAACTTCTTTTATTTCCTTAAGGTAACCTGTGGGATGTGTTGCTTGGGAGCAGCAATCTTGCTCCAGAACAAGCAGTCTCCTTTTTGTTTTGAGTCTGCTTTCAGGTTACCAGCCACACTTCATCCTGCTGTTGTGAGCCACAAGGCACTAAAGCATTTCCAACGGAGAATGAAATAAAACTGATACTGCTTTTATGGCCCATGATTTTATTTTACTTTTGTTGGTGATGAAGCAAACACAATATGAGGTGAAAAAACAAGCACCTATTACAAGGGTAAACACACATGAAATGTGTGGTTCAGTTTAAGACACCTAAATATAGACACACACACATGTGGGTAAGTGTTTAAGCTTAAAGTCGATGGATGCCCAATCAGTACAGGCAATAGAGCCTACAGAGAGATTCAATGCACTCTATACAACCCATAGTTGGCCAGCTGAATCGTTCTGTAGCCTCCACTGACTTTAATGGCACCCAGACACCCAGCAAGCATGCAGATGTCTAAATTTAAGTGTCTTAATCTGAGGTTTAGTCTTGTCTCAGTAATTTCAAAAGTTAAGATTCAAATGCTAATACTGGCTGTTACCTCCTTTTGGCTATTAATTCACCTTAATTCTCTCTGGNTTTGAGATTGTAAGGCAAAAAATGATGTGGCAATTTTTGTTTGAATACGACCATACTCCTCCTCCTGCCTCCCCAGGAATTTCACCTTAAAATGACAAGGGATTCACTATGTTCCTCTTTCCTAAATTTATAAGATTTGTACTGCTTTCTGTCAGCAAGGCTGTACGTACAATGAGTGGCTATTTTATGTGTACGGCTCTTGGAAAGTATTTGTTCTCATACAGGTGATTTTAGCCAAACAACACTGGGTCCTCATTGCTGTTTTAATAGGCAATATATTCCCTAGCATTGCAAGTGGAATTTTAAACTGCAAGAAACGGAATCAAGGAACATCATATTTTATTTTTATTGGAGACTGCATTCACATAACAGATGGAGAACTTGAGGTTAGATCAGAGCTCAAGCAGCCTCTAAGTCTAGACTTGGCCCAGACTTCTTACATGATTTTAAACAAATCAATTAACATAATGGCACCTGCTCTAAAATGGAAATAATACTTCTACTGATATTCTGAGCCGTCTCGTTCTGGTTATACACGTCTGAGATGAAAGTTAATCTGTGTATACACAATGCCTAGCAAATCAAGTCTTGATGTGAATTAGTATTCAAAATGCTACTTGATAATATTTACATTATACTCAATGAGAAAAAATACTACAAGGAGGGATATAGTTAGTCATAGTGATGATTGTACACTGGTGATGTAAGCATTGCTACATTTTAAAGATATTCAGAAGAAAGAAGGAAAATGTTTATTTTGGTGGTAATTCACAAGATCATAATGAATTATAGCAAGAAGAAACCAGCATTAAAAGAAATCCTACCTTTTAGAGAGAAAAACCAGCTTATCATGAGTGTAACACTGTGATTCATTTCTTAGCTATTTGAAATGTTTTCCCATTTGAAACAGAACTTTTTCCATTATTCTTCAATTTTCCTTCAAGATTCAGATATGATTCATTTTGTCTCTCCACACAGAAGCACTGGGAATATGAACCTGCTTTCTCAGATTACTTTTAAATATTTGCAGTCAATTAAGTGAAAACAGAAAACTACAGCGATCACTGGTTTTCCGAAGGTTTTAGCCAGTCAGGGCTCTGTCATTACTGATCCTATGATGCCATCTAGTGGCGTTTGGGAAAAATAAACGCGAATTTCACTTTTCCATGGAGCCAAGACTGTGGCACCATCTTCCGTAGAGCCCCTTGAGGGGTGTAGGCTTGGACCACTCCCTCGCAATTAACAGGGAGCAGAAAGAGAAGCAGAGAGAGAATGGGATTTGTCCAAACCTTGTGAGCTGACTCTGGGACTACGTTTACACCCAGTGTGTCACCCAAAGGCGATGATTAATCCTGGCTTTGTTGGGTCTAACTCATGGTTTAGCAGACTTTTTAAGGTATTTTTATAGGTACCTTCCTGAAGGTGAGTATATACATCTCCCAACCAGCCAAGACTTTGCCATATTCACAGCACAGGTAGGAATTAGGAAAGTGCTGGGATCCTCCTCTTCCATGTGGGAGACTGAGCCTTAGAAAAATAAAGCATCTTGCCTAAGGTCACACAGAAGGCCAACAGCAAAAACCAGATAATTAAATCCAGAGCTCCAAAGTTTAAGTCACTTATTATTGCTTCTCGTCAGAAGGAAATGTAACCAAGCTTGAGTTAATTAAAAATACTATGTTTGAGGGTACTGTTTGTTCTTGGTAAATCAGATTTGTCATGTTTGGAGAAACAAATTGGAAAACTGTTTTTGCAGGGAAATAAGTGTTTCTGAGGGATGAGACAAGAAAGCACAAACAAAGCGAAACAGACCTACTTTGTGCAGCCCTTATGAAATTAAGGTGTCTGGGACCCTTCACTAGACAATGGTCTCAGATTAATAAGCTCTAAAAGTAGCCTGCGCATGAAATTTGTTTCATCTCAATGTGGAAAAATGGATTCATAATAGTTGTTTGTGACTAAATAAGTCAGCAGTGCCTGACTTGGTGATTGCCTGGGGATATGCATGCGGTCTAATTTAGTAATAATTTCCATCCCTCTCTGCTCAATGAACAAATAAACCACTCTTGCATGAAAATGAAATGCTGCAGCAACAGTGGTAACTTTAATTAGAATTTATGGAAAACATTGCTACAAAATGGACAAAAATTAGAATGAAAAATTCAACTGTGGCAGTATCCTACGGTGCTAAATACACTCCTGATTAGAAATAAAGGTAAATGGACTTTTAAATTTGGATGTGCATTGCTGGATTTCTGAATTCTATGTACTTTGAAAGGCTTTGATCTCACAGCATTCTTTCAGTCAGCCTTCTGCTGCATCTCGCCAAAAAAAAAAAATAAACTGCACAATTGTTTTGAAGAAATTTCCATTTCTATTCTTCAAATTTCTTGTCTGTTTTCTTCTTGGCACAGGCTTTCACCTTTCTTATCTCTTCATGTTGATAATGCTATAAGAGTCTATTTTGGTTCTCTTGCAGTTTCCTACAAACTTTTACTTGAGGATGTCTTTAAGGCACCTAAACATCTTTTACTTGCCCTTTCTCAGCTTTTCTTAAAGCATTTTCAAGGAACAGGTCTAGACAAAATACACCATTACAATCCTCACATCTTCAGGTTATTGCATCCCTTTGGTGGTAAGTCACCCCATTTCCCACATATCCCCAAGCAGCCCCAGCCACCTTTTCACACCAAAACTTGGACAGGGAGAAGGGAAACTCATTTTTCTTAGAACAGACCAGTGGCCAAGACTTTAGCAACTTAGGGAAACCAGTTCCAGCTTCTTCATGAAGGGATTTAAACACTGACCAGGAAAGTGCCACGTAACCACTCCACAAACTATCCAGGCTAAAGCCATCTTCCACCCTGCTGCTACCCAAAGCGCAGCCAAGGATGCTGGATTCACAGGGACAGAAAGCACGACAGCGGGAGTGAGAGGGACACTGCAGCCTAATAGGTCGATCACTCGTCTGGGATGAATAATTCCTGTGTTTTTGTTCTTTGCCTTAAGGCTATTTATGTACTTTGCATGAAACAGCTACAACTGAGCCAATTTGGGCTAGTTTTTTTTTTTTCTGTAAGGCGGCATAATGTGAACGGATATTTAAGTACATTTTCAAGGCTCACATTGTCATTCAAAATCCATTATGTTCAGATTGTTTCAGTCAAATGTTCAATTACTTGACAGAGCCTAAAACATAAAAGCTCTGGTCTTTAAAATGTGTGCTATCCTTATATACACGAAAGAAAAATTAAAAAGATGTTTTTGAGACTAAGTATGCAAAAGATAACTGCAGGCTACAAAGCCTTTTATCCTCTAAAATTTAAAAATTAATTTCAGTGTGATCATCAAATTCATTAGAGGCACAGAGATAATTAACATAACCTAATTAATCTCGTCCTCGTACCAGGCCATTCACTAAGCAGTTCAGTGCACACTAGGTGGCAGCCCCAGTCTAGAGGATTTCATCCCACTGCTTTTTCTCCTCAAAGAAAAGCTGAATTTGAGAAATATCTTTGGACTCAGTAGTGAATTTTGCAGAAAAAGGAACTGGACGATGGGCTAAACTGGGAGATGCTGAGGTCTGTGCTGTGTTTAGGTCTCCTCTGCAGTGTTTCCATACTGTAGACAGCATTAAGCACAGAAAAGTCTCCTCCTGAGCTAAGTGCAGGTAACACCACTAACATATGCCATGAAAAACAAAAGCAAATAAACAAAATATTCAGTGATAAATGATTTCCAGCTTGGATTTCACAACATGGAAACCAAAAAGACGTCTTTGTGTATCTTTTGCAAGTGTAGACAAACAACATGATTAAGTAGTTGGCCAGCAAAGGCCACCACGAGTACTTACAGACAAAATTTGATCTCCCCTCTGCAGCTCTCCGCTGAGATCAGCAGGCCCGCCTGCTAGGATGAAAGACACGAAAATGCCTTCCCCATCTTCTCCTCCCACAATGTTAAAACCAAGTCCTGTGGAGCCCTTGTGCAGGATGATTTTTCGAGGTTCTCTGTATGGAAACAAAATGATAATGTTTACCCATTCAAAACTCTTAGTGCACATTTTTCAAGGCATCTTAAGTGTCCTATATTTTGCTTAAGAGACCATGGCCTGTCATTGCCTAAAGAAACCATTTAACAAATTAGATAAATCTGTTAACTGGAGAACAGAGAAGGCAGGAATTAACCAGTATTATTTATTTTTTTTCTTCATGGTTGAATCCAAACATCTCTGTTAATTTCTCCCCGCTGGACTAATCTTCACTAATTTAAGTGATGGATTTACTAAAAGAAAAACCAAAGCACTCAAGATATCTTAGAAACTAATTTATAGAAATACTATACATATTATAGTATTAATATTTATAGCATACCACACATATATTCTACAAGTAGAATCACCCTTTGCAAGGTACCTTTTTTATTTTAAGTTCTAATCTTGCTTTTTAAACAAATGAACAAAGACAAAAATTAAAACTAGGCAAAGCAGTGGCAAGTGTGTTTGATCCTGACAGATTTAGAGCAAATAACATTTGTATGATGAAGCTAATAGAGCAGAATGTCATGAAGAAGTCCAGGTTGACATTACCAGGAGCTTTCAATTGTGAAGTCACGCAGCAGCTTTTGTCACTGAGTCAGATTGATAAGTATCTACTTCTGTCTTTTAGTTTAAAAAGTTATTCATCGTGACAGAAATCAAAAAATACTATCAGCTACATCTCAGACAGCACTTTCCATCTGTAAATTGAAAACAGGCCACCAAGAGGATGTANATAATAATAATGTATTTTACTGATTGGAAAACTTATGTCCCAAAAGAGATGACTTTTCTAAGCAATCAAGGTACAATCCTTGGGAAAGTGTCCCAGCTATTCTGTTTCACAGTCTCTACATACCAGGCATCAGATCTGTCTCTCCCTTGGATACAAAAGCACAAACAAACCCCCCCATATTTATTGGTACTTACCCAACTCCAAATCCCTCTAAGAATTTACTTTTCAGAAAAAGTGTAAATGCTGTTATATTAGTGTGTGTAAACCTTAAGCCCAGCCCTGCAAATACTCACAAACACATACATTTACGTGTCTGGGACTCCTCACAGAGAAAGACAATGCTCTTCTAATTCTCAATTTTTACAAATAAACATTACCAGCAAAGTGACAATTGTAAACATACACACATCATCCACAGAAACATGCTCCAGAATGCTTCCTGTAAAAAAAGATCCAATATTTCCTGTGTCCTATGTAACAGTTCTACATCATACAAATGGCTTTCTCTTTTCCATTTTGTTTTTAAAGAAAAAAAAAAGAGGGAGAGAGAAGGGATGCATCAAGGGATGTCTAATTTAATGTGAGTTAAGTCTTATGGCTGTATGCACAGGGACTCAACCTTTACATGACAATTCCCAAATTAGGAGGAGTTTGTTCATCTTTGCCCAGTGCTAATGTTCAAACTGTATCCCCATCTTCATCATGAGTTTTCTGAGAGTTTTCTGAAACCGATGCTTAATATCTTTGAAAGAAAAAACTAGAGTAAATTTTTAAATTATATTTTTAAAGGCGATTGTAATCTTTAGTGAAATTATTAGTCCTACTCCATACAGTCCTTCATCTTATAACTTTTTCTTAACATTGTACAGTCAGAAAACAACCTTTCAAAAATACAGCTGTGAGAAAAAGACATATTGTCTTGAGTTTCTATGTTCTTGAGGTATTTTTAACCAATCAGAAAATAAAGGGGGTTTTCTTTACTTTTGGATCAGTGCTGTTGATTTGCCTGGTAGTAACACTTTTAGCTCCTCCTTAAATATGCGGATATTCAACATAATGTAATCCAGATCTAAGAATCTGACCAGTTTTTTAATTAGGAAGGGTGGCCTGGGGGTTGGAGCAGAAGTAGGACAGCGAGCTGGAAGCGTGGATTCCTTCCCCTGCTTAGCCCACGTGCTGCTGAGTGATCTTGGCAAGTCATTTGTTTTTCCAGCTTCATTTTCCTCGTCCACAAACTGACACAGTGACACTTGTCATCTTCAAGTCCTACAGATCAAAAATGCTTTGTGACAGCTGAGCTACTGCCGGTTTTATTTACCTGAGTATTGAGGGAAAAAGAGGCAGCAAAGTCAAACAAACCTATTTGCATGTTCTGCTGGTGAGAAATCAGAAGAGCTTGTGTTCTAAATTAAACTGAGTATTTCCACATACGACAGGCAGCTTGGATCAGAAAGTTGAAAGCCAGCGCTATGGGCAAAACTAGGTCAATACAACTGCGTAGCTACTGAACAGTAAGCTGTGTGGCTCAACAAAAAGTTGGCCCAGTTATTAATCCCTGTCTCTGATCAAGTCAGCAGATTTACGCCTAAAATGCTGTCAGTGCTGTTTTGTAATTTTGGCCTTTTGACAGCAAAATTCACATTCTGCTCTTGAATGATTATGTTCAGAGGAAGCTCAAACAATAAGGGGGAAATGTTAGAAGCCGTGATTAGGACACAGTGTGTTTTGGCTCCTGCTCTTTAGCCTGATCAGGTCCTTTTGGTCATGACTCAAATTTGGTTGTATAAATAGTGACCAACCATAACATGTCTTTATATTTCTTTCATATCTGAGTATACTGCAGAATCTGAAAGATGGATGCAAGAATGAAGAAGTGTTGTTGTCATCATCATAGAAATAACCTTTAGCCGTGACATGAAAAAACTACAGGAAGCAGAAGGCATATGCCAAGTTGCCATAATATAATAAATGACTAAGATTTTAAAAAATATACCATAGTTCACACTTGGATAGTGAACTTAGGATGAAAATGCAAAAAAACCCAAACCCTTATGATGACAGCAAAGCTTTGTAGCATGCTATGAAGTTAAAGTAGGAAAAAAGTTTTTCAAGCAAACAAACTACAATACCAGCCACTGACCACATCATCTCCTAAGAAGAATGAAGAAATGAGTTATCTGTCAATGTTTTAGCCACACTCAAATAAAAGGCTAATTTTGATAGACATAAGATGAGGATGTTACATGTTTATTCATTTCAAATGTAGGTTTATAGTCATCTATTTTAATGTGATCAAGGAGATGTAAGAAGAGGTGCTCCAGTTTTTTCTTTAATATCTGGGAAGCAACACGACGATGAACTCCTTTTCCTCTACTAAAATCGTTATGATTGTAATTCTTATACACGTGAAGGGACTTGAGACAGAATGCAGATAAATGCTGTAAAGGAAATAATGGAATCAAAGCTTAGAGATGGCATGGTGATGGGAGAGTAAGAAAGAAGTGAAAGACAAGTAACTAAAATGTGGACGATGTTTTCATGCAGTAACGCACTCAGTAGAAGTGTGTAGTTCTCTACAGAAAAACAGCAACTGATTCAAAGGTAATTTCAGGGTAACTTACTTTAAAAGCTCACTGTTTTGTTTGGAGGCAATAGGTGGCACTCTGTAGCTACCTAGTGAAAAGGAACAGTCTAAGAGTAATTTTCTGAAATACATGTTTCTGCCTCTAGCTTTAACTACTTATCCCATTTACAATTTCTTCTGTGATAAATACGGCTGAAGGTAAGTTTCTAGGTGCTAACAAAGCATACCAGTGCTTTAATTCTGTGTGTGCATGTTTTATGCCCTCCTGCAGCTTTGTACCAAATACAAACAGAGAAGAGCAGCAGGGGAAATCAAGCAGAAATTAGAAAGGAGTGTGAGATGAAAACCTTCCTGGACTGACAGAAGGCAGCAGAAGGAAAAAAACCCAACAAAACCCAAACCACAGAAACAACAACAACAACCAAAAAAACAAAGAAAGAGCAAAGAAAAGAGAGAACAAGATAAAGGGAGACTGTGCATCTGTAAAGCAGAATGGGGGAAGGAATTAAAAATGTAGAGAAAGAAGAAAAGAATATTAGCTATAATAGAGCCAGATGCAAAGGAAAAAATAAAGTGCTGCAATCCACACAAATTTACAGGCTCAGAAATCAATGGGAGAATCAATTTGGATGGACTTGGTTACTTGCTTCAGGGAATGCATCAGATCAGATTCTGTAAAGCACGTTACAAATTGCAGGCCTGATGTAAGAGCAAAGTATTATTAAATTAGTATTTGAAACCAATAAGTAGTAAGAAATCAGAGTGGGCAAAACTTCAACACTTAAGGAAATTTCTCCTATCATAAAAACGCGATTAACAAAAATAAATCAAAAAAGTGAGGCATTTTTCCTCCTTAACATTTTTTTTGTTAATGTTTACTTGTCTATTATCTTGAAAATAGCTGTTTTGTATTTACTAAATTTGTACTGAATATTTGTTTTGATCAGTTTGTTTTTTTACAATAAGAAAAAGATAAGATAAAAAATGAGTATCACCATCATTCTTCTATAGATTGTGAATCCATAATAATTATAGATTTAATTAAAGAGATTAGAAACTGGACTGATAAATGAAGGGGAAGAGCTTTCAGAAAACAAGTAGCTCTTACAAAAACGAACTGAAAGAAAATCCATTTTTAATTTGCTTATTTTGTGCTGCTGGCTACATTACAGAATACATTCAGGTTTAGTATTCATCTCACACTGACACAGCTCTGTCTTCCTGTTTCTTCTGCACCATCTATAAAATTTGGATCCTGAAATGATTTTATGCTTTTTGGAACACCTACAGAAACATTAAGCTCACTGGGTGCTGTCAAATATCAGACCCTAGAGACTTCTTCAGTTACATACAATCAGTGAGGTATCCCAAATCAGCAGGGACTTAGAAATACAACTTTGATATTGCTTTGGCTGAAGGGTTTTTTTTGCTGTTGTTTTTGTTTTTTTTTTTTGTTTTGTTGTGGTTTTTTTGGTTTTTTTTCTCTCAAAAATGCTGTTTGCTTCAGAAAGGATGTTGCAGCCCTACATCCATTCATGCACATGCTGATTTGGTGTTACAGTAACACGCATCACAGAAAGCCCAGAAGAATATTTATTTATGTTACTGCCTGCATTAGGCTAGCACCCAGTCTCCAACCAATACCCTACACCCTCTCTGCAGAGCACTACACACAGAGAATACAACCAGAACCACTCAAGCTATTTAAAGTAGCAAAATAGCAGGAGGAAAAATTGAAGTAGTAATAAATTCCATTAGTTGTTTATGGTCACACATTAGTAGCACATCAGGGGGAAAATCACACCAAATCTAAGGGCTCAAAGCACCCTTCTCTGGAGCAATGGTGTTTGGCTTTTGACAATTCACTGCATGAGAACTGAGCTCTGCCTGCTCACAGACACTTGGCTCATCAAGCCATTGCTTTTTCAGTATGCTACCTCTAGTTTTCCTCTCATGCTTCAAAAAATTCTGATAAATAACTGTTTATTTATTAAAGGAATTCACACTGGAAGGACCTAACAAGGTAATTCAAACAGACTGAGTGTTCTTCGCAGCATTTAGCACAGAAAGCTAGGATGGACAGAGAACGTGCCAGCGTGTGTGATGTTTTGAAATGTGATTAATGACACAACAGCGAATTTGAAATCTTAAGCTGCTGAAGGCCCAGAATATGCACACACACCTTTTTAAAATACATCTAAGTTCCAGAAAACTCAGACTTATTTGGCTTGTTTAAATCTTCTTTAACACCTTCTACAGCTGTGCTTCACAACAATTTAGAGAAGAATCTCCCACCTGTTGTTTTATTGCAATATCACTTCTCTGGTATCTTGGCTTTTACTTTTCCCCTTGTTATTCCTCTCTTAGACTTGGCAAAATCTTTCCACCACGAAGTGAAACAGCACTACCCTGCGTTCCTCTGCTGTCTCCGTTGGTGAGGAGGTTTCCAGAACACCAGGACCTGGCAGGAGCAGGGAGCTGGCAGACCTTCCTTGCTCCAGTTCCCAGCTCTTTAGCATCTCGGAGCCGAGGAGAGGCTGAACTCATCAGCGTTACCCATCAGTGGTGCACCTGACCCAGTGGGGTCTGATCCCTGACTTGTGACTTTAATTATCATTATCTGGATTTCAATAATGATTGAAAATAACAAAAATAAGGAAGCCTTCCTCTTATCTGTTGCTTTCAGATGGGGCAGCCCAGAGGGGCAACTTTGCCTTCTTAAACTGAGACAATGCTTTGGTCATGTGCAGAGAGTTCATTTTCATTACATGTAACTGATTAGTGACTTATTGTTCCATTTTACTAAATGTTGATACACTAACAACTCAGCATTCAGCCTTTACTGAGATGATCATTTGTCATACAACATAGCAAAACATAATTTTGCTTGCCATAGTTACCCGTTCTGCTTGAAACAAGTATTTTATCTGTTTATTTGACTGTGGTTTTCTTGGCATTTCTTGGTGATTGAATGTTGGCATTAACTGTAGAAGGAATACATTATCTTAACTTTAATACTGACTACATTTTTAACGCATTTATTCTGCAAACATCACGTCTAACTTGTCACAAACTTTGAAGTATATTTCATACGAGGGAACCTACTGGGAGCCAGGCTTCAACCTGACTGATGCATGCATGAGTGCCCTGGCTTATACATGTGCAAGTTTATTTGTTTTGTGGGAACCCCTCTGGACTTTAGCCGTCTTTCACTTTGTCTTTCATAGAGAAATTAAAGACTGGACACCAGGCAATGTTTTCTGCTTACAGCTAGCAAGATGGAATTGGCATATAGGAAAAATCTCTTGTTTGAAAAACTGGTTTATATTTTTACCATGACATTTAACATTTACTTTAAATGCAGAGGAGTATGTCTCCTAGATTTGAGAAAGCTCATTGATTTCTAAAGCGACAATGTAGGACTGCTAATATGTGCTTTAACTTTGAAAGAGAGATGATTGTTTCAGCACACTTATTCAGTTATACTTCGTCACACATAAGCACTTCTCTCTTCCCTGATCCAGGAGGTGCATTATTCACATGTTAATGATCAAAATAAATCCTGAAAACTGCATCTCTGCTCTACCTGCTCTACCCAACACAGACAACTCTGTACGAGAAAGGTCGCTTTGCATCCATCCTGCTTTTAAAAACTATTGGTTCCATATTGAAACCACTTTACTATAAACCATTAGTAACAGCATTCGATGGCTCTATTTACCATGAACGCTCCAGCTTTTCCATTTGTAAACAAAGCTAGATGAGATGGAAATAGTGATAGGCAACTGCATTGCACTGTCAGGAGACAGGAAGGATTCAAAGGCTGAAAGAATGCCTAAAAATAGCAGTGCCTCCAAGCCATGTTCCAAAATATCAATACACAGTCCGTTCGTAGCAAGCATCCAAAATTACTTTATGTAAGACACTTTTGAAACATAAAGTTGTCTGTACTATCTGTCCTGTTAAGAATAAAAATTCTTACCCTTAGTCACAGTTCAAATGCTGTTTATTTATGTATAAATATTGATATATATTTGAGATACTCAGTCACGTTGATAAAACTGTTTAAAATTTCCATCAAAACACTCTTGATCAGATAAGTTGCAATCCCAGATTCTAAGCAGCTCAGCAGAAGAGATGACCGGTAGCATATAAAATACAATTTAGTCTGAACGTCAACTGCAGAGAGAATAGCTATCACACACCACTAACAATATAGCTCTGTGTGGTAATACAGCAGGATTTCCAAATAACAGGGTTTAGTTTTTATCCACTATTTTTCCTATTTTGAATACTCACAGTTAAAATTTTTCATTAAAACCATTTCAAAATCCTCAAACCAACAATATTTTCAAATTCCAGCGTCAAAAGTTTTCTTGTTTTTAAACCATGCAAATAAACCATTAGGAAAGTTCCTAATTAGCTCTCACTGACAATGACATCAAACACCTGTGAAGTTCATGCCTTTATACATATAATAAAGCTGTTCACCTCATGTACAGTTATTAGACTGTGAAGAACATATGGCTTGAATATAAAGAAAATTTAATCTTTAAATCTTCATTTTTTTTCACCTTGCTACTATTTTTTTTTTGCTGTACATGAAGTCCACAAAAGCCCTCCCTAAAAAAAACCCCACCAAAATTCTAATGTATCAACCCATTACCTAATGAAAAATATCTTAAAACTTTTAAAAAAATCTATTCTAGCCAGCTCAATTATCACATATTCAACAGGGTGGAAAGGAATAAAAGCCAGCAAATGCAATTCCCCCTGTATTTCTTTAACCCTCCCATATTTCATTTCTCCTTCACAGGACCCAATAATTATATTACTGCAGTGACTACACAGTTGGTCACACAGAGCTGGCATAGAGGCCACAACCCTCTGTGTGTGCCAGGGATGCCTTGCAGGTAAAGGAGCTATTTCCAAAGTGCATCTCAAAAGCAATATGATGAGTCACCTAAATACAGGACTCTACTGATAGAAATGTGGTTCCTAAAAGAGAAAAATAACTTTGTTTTGACCTCAAATTGTATTAGCTATAAACACACTTAGCAGCATGGAGTTTGCAAAAACATCAGAATAAATCGAGCTTTAACATAATGAGATATTTAGGGCTGAGGTGATTACTTATTTTTGCTCAGCGGTGTAACAGGCTAACAGTCCCGCTTTCCTACGCAAAATGAAACATGACTCAGTGTAAGTTGATTAGTAATAATTACAAGCCAGATATTCTTCTGCCTCCTGAACAGCAGGAGACCTGTAATATCAATTGCAGATTTCCTGCGCTCTAATGATTCATACACAATATATTCAAGTTGTCTGCGTGGACAGTACAGATCCTGCAATTTATCTAGAAGTTCATGTAGACAGATTGATTTCCAAATTTCAATAGGAGTCTAAAGCTACAGGATACTACCTGAATTATGGAGTCCCAACAGACCAAGTCAGAGACATCATAATAGAATTTCTTTTCTTAAATCTCAATTTAGTAAATTATTTTTTCTTTTTCCTTCAACCTCAATTTAGCAAATTATTTTTTCTTTTTTCTTTTTCCTTTTTTTTAAATCCGATTACCATTTTAATTGATCAAGTTGTTCTCGAAGCTCAGTTTTATTTCAAACATCAATTTATTCATTAGTTGATTTGAGGAAAAGATAAGGGAATTAATTATTACTGTCTCTGTTCTCCTTGGAGAGAAAGGGAGAGATAAGAAAATAAATCCAAAATGAATGTGTTTAAGCATTGAGACAGGTTGCCCAGAACCTGTGCAATCTCCACATTTGGTGATAGTCACAGCTTCACTGGACGAGATTCTGAGCAACCACATCTAACTTGAAATTAGCCATGTTTTGAGCAACAACATGGATGCTTCATTGATGGAATGACTTTCCAGATGACAGCCCTTAAGCCATATGCACCTTTCCTGCAGCAATTTCATTGCTCAGTCTTGTTTTTCAATGAGGAATTACTACAGCTGTCCTACACATTTTAAATAAAACCTTAAAATCCTAGACTTTAGGACTAGGTAAGAAAGATGAAAATGAGACTTGTGAAAAAAAAAAAATTCAGGCTTCACTTAAGAGTGGATTATTTCACATATCTACCATTTTATTTTCTGACTGCACCACAGTAAGGTTGTACCATAAAACAAAATACAAAAAGATGACATCTTTCCTCTGTGGAAACTTTGGATTCTCACTTTTATCACAAGAAAGAAGAGCTTTGAAATAGGGCCTGAGAGCAGCCAATGCCAAGTTATTAGCTATACCTACAAAATATTTCAAACAGTTCCACACATCCATGGGAAAGAAGACATAAATCCAACATTTTTTATAAACTGCACCAGTCAGTGCAACCAAAATCTGTGTTTCAGTGTTAAAGATCAGCTTTTCTAATATTGTAAAGATGCAAGAATATAAACTGTGGTTGTGAATTATTCATATTTTACCCAGTTATTTTTATTAAAATAGAGTCAGCTAAGTACTCAGAGCTATGTTTCTACAATTAACACATTAATATGCACAGTACAGGATTATTATTATCTATCGGTACTTCATCCTTAGTTCGGGACAGGGCTTTGTCAAAAAGAACTCGTGCAGACATTAAGAAAACGGAGTAAGAATTCACTGGGAATTTCCATGATTAGTGGGAACGATTTTACAGCTAACACATGTAAATATTAACACTAGTCAAGTGAGATGAATTAAGGAGATTGTAGTTAATACATCTCCACGACAGACATTCTCATCTCCATGAAAACTAAACCTTTCAGTGTAAGTATCTAGAAAGGATCAGCACTAATTTGAAAGTATTTCTGTCTTCATCTCACAGACTTAAACACCACACGCAAAAGCACATCTAGGGAACAGCTACATGTATGTGGGTTGTTCAGGGTCTGGCTTAGCGGTATCTGAGAGCTCTACAGGAGAATCGTCTTACCCTTCCACAGAAATGGTCCGCTGCAAGCTCACTGTGGGTGGACGCGTTGCAGTGCTGTGCTGGGAATGACTGTACGACCAAGGAAGAATAAAGAAAAGCATTTGTTAAAGAAATAAAAGTTTCTCTTGATCTTATTGTCTCTAGCAGTTTAGCTAATGCCTAGATAGAAATAACAATCAGATTGTTTTACACGTGTCTAAAGCATTTTGACTTCAGTGATGCTCATCTCTTCAAAAAGGGGCTCAACCCTACAAGCTCTCTTGTTTAAAATCAAGCTCCATTCCTCATTAAGAGCAGACAATGAAAAGAATAACTCTCCTTAGTATTCTTTTACATATATATATTTATGCACACACTGTTCAGTGATTTAAAATAACTTAGATGCTATATTTTCCTGCTACATATACTAACCATAAACCACAAAGTTAATTTCAGAGCAGAAGGTAAAACAGTAAATGATAATGTTATCAACGTAATTCTCCGTGTTTCTCAGGCAGAATGCTCAGTAAAAGAGGGCAGGCACTGGTTATAATTGCACCATAAGGTAACTTCAAATTTTACAAGTTTCAACTGACGTTCACTATTTCTATCAGATTTTAAGTAACTTGAGTTTTTCCACGTGAAATTTTATCAATCTAAGACACAACATTTAGGAAAAGACATGATCTTTACTAATTAAAATACAGACTCTTTGCAAGAAAAGATATCTTTGGATGAAAATCCTGAAGTCTAATGGCTTCTCATATGTTGTGTTGTCACGACTAAGGAATCTCAAAAATAGTTATTATGCAGTACATGTTAACTTCAGTATTGTATAATAGTATTGCACGATTAGTATTCACGTAAATATAAATGGATAACAGCAGAGCATCAGTCAAAGGCAGTTCTGTGATAATAAATTGCATTCCTTATCCAGGAGAGTGTGTTTAAAAAAGAAATAATGCAGAAGCATCAGGGTTAATCTGCTGATTAGTTGAAATGGCTACATCACACAGCGAGTGCATTAGTCATGCAAAGTACACACTGCAAATAAATCTTTAAATCAGTTTTGTACCACTGATTCTACTAGCTGCAGATTTTGTCTTGCTTTCAAGCTTTATATACAACTCGAGCTGTTTGTTCAGGAGAATGCCACCTTATTTTAATGAAAAGCTAAGACATTTGACATTAGTGAGCCACACATCTATTTCACAGGCATTTTATCCTGTATCGTACCCAATACCATGTCTGACAGAATAGATGGCATTTTTTTGTGGAGCACATAGAGTTGTGACACAGGATATCATGCCACAGGACACACAAAAGACCTGCTACCTGCTGGTATTTCCTGTTGCGACCACTGTGCTCTTGTTTCGTGTTCGCAAACTGCTGTACTCATCCTTGCTCTGAGTCTTTCAGAAAATTTGTGGGAAAGTATATTCCTCTTATACAAAGATCTACACAGTTTTTCATCCATTTTATAGCAAAATATAGGATGTACAGGAATATCATCCGTCTTTGGCATCATGGTGTGAACAGGATAGCTGAGTTGGACAAACATTGCAGAATAATATTTTATGAATGGATTTTCAATTTTATTTTATGGATTTAAATTGGAAGAGGGTAGATTTAGATTAGATGTTAGAAAGAAATTATTTACTGTGAGGGTGGTGAGGCAGTGGCCCAGGTTGCCCAGAGAAGCTGTGGATGCCCCATCCCTGGAGGGGTTCAAGGCCAGGCTGGATGAGACTTTGAGCAACCTGGGCTAGTGGGAGGTGTCCCTGCCCATGGCAGGGGGGTTGGAACTTGATGATCTCTAAGGTCCTTTCCAGCACAAATCATTCTATGATTCTATGAATATTGGTTAAAATTTCACATTAAGTTTGCATCTTGCAAATGACTTAGGATCTGTGTGTTTAAGCTACCCTATTTTAGTGTTTCTTCATTTTTAAAAATATAAAGTTTAGGTTGTGGTTTGCGTTCTGTCCCTTTGCATCTACAGAGCTGGAAGGGAAGGATGGCAATGCCGTGCCTGCGCTGTACTGCGGATGTCAAATCCACTATGAAGCCTTCAAACGAGCAACTCATAGTCTTGCAACAGATGCTACATATTTTGTAGGGAAAAAAATTCTATTAACAAGGCATGGCATGGTAGCAACTGAAGGTTTTGGGTTTATTTCACAAATATTGTGCAGTGTTCTGTTTTTCAAAGGAATGTTACCATAGGAAAGGGAAACTGAGGAACAACAGCTAATGTGGCACTTTACCTTTTAAGTATTTTAATACTGAAGCCACCTCTCCCTGTTTCAAGATCTCCTTCCTTGCTAGAACCATGGCATACGACCAGAGCCACAACATCTACATCCAACCACAACTAGCCAAACTGGCTTGAATTCTGAAAGTTTTGTTTCTTTTCCCAAAAGGATTTCAGCATTGCCCTATTTTTACTACAGTAACCTTATTTATGTAACTCTGACCAGTTTCAAAACGAGCAAAATTATGAGAGTATTAAGGTGGGACTTTCAGCTGCTAAGTACTAAAACCAAATAATTTTCCATTTATCTACAGAGTTAGTAACTCAAGATGGTCACAAAAACATATTGAATAGTAAGCACTTGGGATGTGACTATTTTTGGATGTTGCAAATAAAAAAATGGGCTACAATCACCAAAGTAATTTATAGAATGGTGAATTATTGCTCCTGAACTGCAACATTCAAAATGAGGAAAGGGACCAGTCTGATCACCGTAACAGACTTTCAGTCCTCACAGTGATGCTGCATTTTACTGATGAATTCAATTACCTTTGAGGACTGATACTCAACCCAGGCTACTTTGAGCAAAACCTGAAGGTCATAAGCTGTCTGTTAGATCATGTTGTTTCTAAATATTTTATATAAAGGACGAAAAAAGACTAAGAATTTTGTCACCATACTATTCACAACGGCCTTTACAGAATTAGCAAAAACTCTTAAGTCTTTACAAAAGCTCTCTGCTTGACATCACACACTTTTCTTTAACACGGAACAAAATACCTTTCTGAACGTAGACCTACCTAGACTTAAAGCTGGTATTGGCTCCACTATCATAAATTTATTATTGTAGTTCACTATTCATGTATGTTAAAAAGTTTGACACAGTTTTATAAATGCAAATTATTATTGTTTAAAACATATGATTTCTATTTAGAAAGGTTGCTGAAAACACTACTTATGAACTTTCAAAGAAAAATCATTTTTGAAACACAAAATAGAAATCAGAGCAAACAGTATTTCCAGAAGTCATTAGGAGCACCAGTTCCCTTGATTTTGGCTGTCAACTCTATAACAACACCAAAACCCTTCTTTGCCAAAAGAGGATATTTATCCCTTTCAGAAAATGTGTGTAACATCTCAGCAGAAGGGCAAGGTACTCAGAACTCACTAATGACACTCCTCAGCCACTTGAGAATTTGTTCTGGGCCACCACATCTGTTTGGGAGTTACCCTCACACAGCATTGTTCTGGCTGGGGCAAGAAGCAGCAAATCAACCAAAGGATTATCCAGACAGGCTGGAAAATGAAGAATATTCCTAGTGAAGAGCAGATTCTTGGGAAAACAAAACACATTTCAATAATGGAGTGAAAAGACTAGTATGGTAATATTGTTTTCTATTATATGAGATGTTCTCTTAAATATTGTAATCCCATAACAAGTATGAATTAAAGCAGTGATTTCAATTCAGTATTCTCCAGAAATCACTAAACCACTCAAGCACTAGATGTCATCAGTATCCCTCACTGGAATGACTGCCTATGCAAAGCTGTGCAAGGAACCTTATACCTCACTCCTTCCAAGCGAGGGGCCCAGCTCCTGGCTATATTCCACTCATTAGAAACTGGTTTGCAAACCCAGGTATTTGTGACATAGCGTTCAAATGAGTCTTCATCTCTTTTAATGAAAATAATTAATAACTGGTGATACAAAATATTTTTTGCACATAATTATAAAAATCAAGCTTGATGCTCAATACAAGTTCATGCCTCCTAAGGTACTGTCAGGAATACAATAACACCCAAAAATAAAAATCACAGTTTAATCACTGCTTGACACAAATGGCTATTCAATTGGTGACAGAAATAACAGTCTGATATAATTTTTAACTGACTTATTTAAAACATAAAGCTCCTGGTGGCTTCTGTCAAAGTGGTGGAACCAGCAGAAAGCCATTGCCATCATATGCTTAGTACACTTGTGTATCTGCCATGTGTTCTGTAGCACAAAAGAAAATAAAGCTCGAGTTACTGCCACCGACATTTTGTATGATGAATGCCTAAATATACACACTTACATCCCTATCAAGATATGTGGATAAGTAGCGTATTTTTACACTCACAGTTCTACATATTCAAAGTTTGACATTTAGGCTTATAAATATCCTACCCTTTCTCTGAAATTATACAAAATGAATGTCTCAATAGTTTCAGTAATATAAAGTAATAATATTTCAATATACTACTCAGTACTATAGCCACACAAAATTGATTTTCCCTGAAGAAATGAATCTCAGATCCTGTAAAATACCAGTTTTATCTTAATTCAATTTTAGTTCATTGAGACAAGGAGAATATAGTGTTCTTGTAAGACAATTCTTATGAGTGAATGAACAAAGAATGAGATTATAAACTAATAACAAGGGGCAAAACATGGAGCAAAGAATCCAATCTCTCTTTTTTAATGAGTTTAAGTTGTTTTATGTGTTAAACCTATTTCTTCGACAAGGCCTGCCATTACATGACTTTGTTTAATAGTCAAAATAGAGTAGCATGGTGTCAACATATTTTTTAATAGTTTATTATGAAAATAATATCAGTAAGTGCAATAGTAACAAGAAGGCATGTAGCCGGTCTCCTTAGTTTTAATTCTGTTCTAGTCCAAGGACGCTCTGAAGGCGCATCTGCCATGTCGGTGATGCTGAAAATAGAGGCAGCATCATAAACCCTTCTTTCCCTGTAGGGACCACATGAACGACTGCCTTCCCTTCACAAATGACACTTTCACCAATATTCAGTATCCCAATGAAACCCTTCCCTTACCTGGGATGAAGCACTTATGTTAAGGAAATATTCATCATGTTTTAAATTGTACTACTAAAAATAAGGACGAACCATCATTAAGAGATCAAACTGCATGACACTCAAGTGAGAGTTCATCCCAAAGCCTGCCTATTGCATTGAGGGTGGGAGAAAGAAGGTTGTTACAACCTAAAATTTTTCCTGGTCTCTTTTGCTTGGATAAAAACATTACACATTGTCTTTACACTCAAGAGTGCTAGAAAAGTTATCAGTTTTCCTCTCCCAACCCACCTCCTACCAACAACCAACAGTTGTCCTCTATTTGCTACAGCTCTGATTTAGGAAGCTTTTTGTTTTTGTCATATATTTTTGTTTTGACAAGTCAAACCTGACAGCATAAAAGCAATTATTTGCTTCCCAAATCTGTTGACCTGAATCTTCTCATAAAGAGCCAGTGATGCAGCTAGCGGCACAGGCTGGACAGAGACCTCCCTGAATTCCCCAGCAGCAGAGTCCCAACTCTGAAACTGCCACACAGAAGGAAAGTACACAGACTCCATTTCTCTATCAATATGTTCTGTGGAAAAGAAACCCAACCACCCCACCCCTCCACTCCACCCCAAACTAAAGCTCCAAGTTATTTTTTTGTTACTCACAATACTAAAAGAAAAAAGATTGATAAATACAATATTGGGAAAGTTTGTCTGGAGAATGGTGAAGGGAATGCAAACGCTGGTTTTATGATGTTTTCTCAGCATGTTGTTTCTTCTGTCAGGGATTGGAGGCAGAAATGCAGTTGTTTATAAGGCTTCTAAGCCTTTGCTTTGATGGGTGTAAGAGTTTAAGAAGGCAACATGCTTTAATTCCATTAATGTGGAGTTTTAATTCAGCTTAGTGAAGTGAAACCAGCTTTTCCTGATGCTGCCGACAGCTAAACTTCTAACTTAAATGAGTTTTTGCTCTCCTGTGGGATTAATTAGAAGACCAGAGAGTGCTTTTTTTTGGTATTAATTTTATCTCAGCTGCAAACAGCTTGATAATATCCAGTACTGACAGTTACTGACCCATATTAGAAGTGTCAAACTAACCAGACCGTCGCCTGGTAAACAGGAAACTTCAGAGAACAGGACATTCAGCTACTTTCAGATCACCCTTAGGCAACAAAGCCACACATGAGATGTGACTCTGTTTTCATGCACAGGCACATGCAGTGAAGATTTTTGGACTGAATTAGCAACTGTAATTAATTTTTTAAGATGGCATCTGTACATATATTCTACCAACAGTATTGCTGGGCTAAATACCTACCCAGTGGAAAACAAAAACAAAAGGAAGGATTAGGCTGTTACTCTGCCTATGAATATGTAGAATAAGGACCACACCACATCTCTTTCCCGGTTCTCTGGAGTAATTTCACAAACCAAGTCATCAAGATTGCTGATCTTTTCCTTCCTTGCTTTCTTCCTTCCTTCCTTCATTCTTCCTTCTTTCCTCCCTTCTTCCTTTCCTTCTTTCCTTTCTTTCCTCCCCCCAAAGAGCAGCCAAAGAGAAGTGGTTAGCCACATTCCTCAGCTTAAAGTATTTGAGTTATTGCAGCCCTAAATTAGCAATAAGGGAGAATGCAAGGTGAAACTGTGACTCAGAGGAATGCTTCAGCTCCTAGAATAAAGCTAATTATCCACCTTTGTTAGCAGCGCGCCTAAGTCAGCACCTATCTTCAAAGCACTGAACATCCACTGACTTCAAATCTGCTTCCTTATGGCTGAGGCAATAGCAGGAGATAATGATAAGCTTTAAAATATAAAAGTATGCTTATCTGAGAAGAATATATTTTAGTTTGAAATATAATATTTAAAACAGGTGAGGAAGCTAGGAATGATGTGAGGGGGACTGAAAATAACTAGGAATGCTGTTTATAGGAGTAGAGCAGAGAGGTTATACTGCTGATGAAGTTTTACACATAGTCTAATGTTCCCATGTGGGATGAATACAGACTTTCAAAGTACTGTGAAGAAAATATCATTGATCAAACTAGGCATACTGAGTGACAACCATAAGAAAAAAAATACTGTGACAAATCAGTACAAAATTAAGTGGAACAAATGTTTAGGACACCAGACCAGTTTTAATGACTCAGACATGGTACCTTGCCCTTTTGGCAGGTTATTCTGTTCTAGATGTCACTGTTAGGTATTGATTTCTGTTATACCTTACTTTTTAAAAAATGTTGCTCCCTTTCATCCCATCCTTGTTCTAATTCATTATGTTCCTTGTTCATACCTTCTCTTCACACTTCAGACAAACTTGGGTTGTTAGAAGTGGGATGCCTGAACCTCCAAAACATTCAATAAATTCTGTTACTGTTAAAAAAATAAATCTCAAGTCTTCCTACTAGCCTCTCAGTTGTTATTATTACTGTAATGAATCTGAGGAATGA
>VZTO01006325.1:0-58055 GCA_013400615.1 Syrrhaptes paradoxus
TTGACCTTTTCAGGAATCTGCTCGATGGAGTACCATGGGGCAAACCCTGGAGGGAAGAGGGGCCCAAGAAAGCTGGTAAATATTCAAGGATCACCTCCTCCAGGCCCAGGAGCGATGCATCCCAACAAAGAGGAAGTCAGGCAAAAATGTCAGGAGGCCTGCATGGATGAACAGGCAACTCCTGGACAAACTTTAACTCAAAAAAAGAAGTCTACAGAGGGTGGAAACAAGGATGGGTAGCCTGGGACGAATACAGAGAAATTGTCTGAGCAGCCAGGGATCAAGGTATGAAAGCTAAATCTGGCCAGGTATGTAAAGGGCAACAAGATATGCTTCTATAGGTATGTCAGGAATAAAAGGCAGACTAGGGAAAATGTGGGCCCTCTCCAGAAGGAAACAGGACACCTCGTTACCCAGGATATGGAGAAGGCTGAGGTACTCAACCACTTTTTTGACTCAGTCTTCACTGGAACAGGCTAAAGCCACACTGCCCAAGTCACAGAAGGCAAAGGCAGGGACTGGAAGAATGAAAAACCACCCACTGTAGAAGATCATGTTCAAGACCATCTAAAGAACCTGAAGGTGCACAAGTCCATGGGATCTGATGAGATGCATCTGTGGGTCCTCAGGGAACTGGCAGATGTAGTTGCTAAGCCATTATCCATCATATCTGAGAAGTCACAGCAGTACAGGGGAGTTCCTACTGACTGTAAAAGGGGAAATATAGCCTCCATTTTTAATAAAGGAAAAAAGGAAGACCGGGGGAACTACAGACCAGTCAGTCTCACCTCTGTGCCAGCAAGATAATGGAGCAGATCCTCCTGGAGATTCTGCTGAGGCACATGGAAAATAAGGAGGTGATTGGTGACAGACAGTGTGGCTTCACCAAGGGCAAATCATGCCTGAGAAATTTAGTGGCCTTCTATGATGGGGCTACAGCATTGGTGGATAAGGGGACAGCAACTAACATCATCTGCCTGGACTTGTGCAAAGCATTTGACATCGTCCCACATGACATCCTTGTCTCTAAATTGGAGTGACATGGATTTGACTGTTGGACCATATGGTGGATAAGGAATTGGCTGGATGGTCGCACTCAGAGAGTTGTGATCAATGGCTCAATGTCCCAGTGGAGACCAGTGACAAGTGGCATTCACCAGGGGTTTGTACTGGGACCAGTGTTGTTTAATATCTTTGTTGGCGACACGGACAGTGGAGTTGAGTTCAGCTTCAGCACGTTTGCCAACGACACCAAGCTGTGTGGTAAAGTTGACATGTTAGAGGGCGGGGGTGACATCCAGAGGGACCTGGACAAGCTTGAGAAGTGTCAACCTCATGAAGTTCAACAAAACCAAATGCAAGGTCTGCACATGAGTTGAGGCAATCCCAAACACAAATACAGGCTGGGCAGAGAATGGCTTGAGAGCAGCCCCGAAGAGAAGGATTTGGGGCTGTCGGTAGATGAAAAACTGANGACATAATAGCAGCCTTCCAGTGCCTGAAGGGGGCTACAGGAGAGATGGGGAGGGACTTTTTAAAAGGGCATGTAGTGACAGGAAGAGGGGTAATGGATTTAAATTGGAAAAGGGCAGATTTAGATTAGATATTAGGAAGAAATTCTTTACTGTGAGGGTGGTGAGGCAGTGGCCCAGGTTGCTCAGAGAAGCTGTGGATGCCCCATCCCTGAAGGGGTTCAAGGCCAGGCTGGATGAGGCTTTGAGCAACCTGGGCTAGTGGAGGGTGTCCCTGCCCATGGCAGGGGGGTTGGAACTCGATGATCTCTAAGATCCATTCCAACCCAAACCATTCTATGATTCTATGTGCTGAAATGTATGATCAGTATTAAAACGTGTTAAGCATAGCATCATTGTTTTAAAACCAGATACAGAGATATAAAATGCTCTCTGATATTGCAAACTGAACACAGTTTGATTGTAGGACACCTGAGTAGAGGGCTTTTGTATTAGAGTATACATTGCAACTATAATGCCTTCTTTTCTAAAATGTAATTAGTTTTTTTTTTTATGAACTGGTAAAATATAGTACATAAAGGACTTAGGGGATTTCCATATAGCCACATTTATTCCCACACGTCTTTCCAAATTGTAAATGGTTGTCTTCCTTAGAAATGGATTAGGACAAATTGCATTAGGACACGATTGTGAATCTGATTAAGGTGGAACCATGATCAGGTTTTTTCTTTTGGGTAACCATGTTTTCCTATAACAACCAGAAGATAAAAAAGCCTTTGGCAAGATGTTTCAAAGGCCTTTCTCATATGTACATAAAAGTAGTTTTCATGCTAATTCAGAAATTGGTCCACACCTATAATTTCTTTATATAACCAAGACAAAGCTTTGGGCAAAATTTTGCAGTAGTATATATTTCAGATACAGACTTGTGGTTTCAGTAAAAGCTCGTAAAAAGGAATTTCCATGCATAATTTCCTTAAAGAGAAGATTCAGGAGGCAAGCTGCAAGAGAGCCACAAGATCAAGCATTGATTCCAAATCAGTTCAGTGAGAGGAACACTGAGAAAAAAATCATCCCCAGTGGAAAACTAATTTACTGTACTGAATAAAATGAATGCAGTCTTAGAAAGGTCCCAGCCCCTTTTCTTTTTGTGTTAGCATCCGACCAAACCAAGCATGTTGCATGACATTATTTGACACAGAAGAAAACTAACATAAATATGTTTGTCAATGGGCAGAACTGCAGGTGTTTGGAAAAAGCAAAACTTGGCAAAAACAGCTTTTACTGTTCTTTCTTCCCCACTTTGCCCCTATTTTTTTTAAAGGTATTCTCAACCTCATAAAACTAGAAGGAACTTAATTGCAGCATTGTTGTCTCTGTGTTGTAGTCAAATCTGTTGGTGCTCTGTTGCTACTCAACAGAAAACCAGACTGGAAGAGGCTGGGAAACCCATCTTCATTTGCCGCCTTATGGCTCCATTTCATATGAGTGTTTCGATCTCTCAAGCTAACATGTAGGATCCGGCTGAGAAGTAGGACTTCACTGTGTCAGGAACTAAAAGTTTCTATAAGGAAAGAAGGTCCCTGTCTCCAAGAGCTAGGATAATGAGAACAGGTGAGTCTAATGAATACATTTTGAAAGCCTGAGGAGCTCCATAACCTTTGTGCTTAGTATAGTATCAGTGATACTATGCTGCCTGAGTAACTGCAGCCATCTGCTTTATTGCTAGCCTTGTTGGTTTAAATTTTTTTTCCAGATTAGGCCAAGATTTAGAGGTGTTTATTTTAAATTGTTTGTGTTTGATGACTGGTTATTAGCATTGTTTTGGCAAATATAACTAAGAATCTGAATTATTCATGTGTCTCACACAGCCAGAGACCAGATAATACAAGAAAAGACCTGAACTGTGGTCCAATTTTCAGGGTGTACCCATCTGAACTAGATTTTTCCTGAGACTGAAAAACATCTGGTTATCTCTTGCCTGTTGTTGGCAACTCACTCTAGTTTAATCCAAAAGCTCAGGGCCTGACATGAATGTGGTCAGAAGCTTAAGCTAGTGACCCATCAAGTGAATCCTCACCAGAGTTCCAGGCTGACAGTCATTGGGTAAGGCTCCAGACTTTGTATGTTTATATAAAATAAGTATCTGAAAGAGTTATGAATCAGTAATATTATAGCCCAGTTTCCACAAGTAACAGTCACCAAACGCAAAAACTTTTTTTGTCTCCTTTGTCACCTGGCTTTCCCAAATGGAGTTGCTCACACCTGGAACTGTGAACCCGTGAATACATCTAGAGGAAGATGCTATTCAGGGGCACTGAAAACCAGTAGTGGTGGGGCACATTTCTGGATTTCTTGGCAAAGCTGGGACTCAGTCCAGAAGTGTAAGTGCATAGTTCTCCCTTAGAGGCTTCAAAATATAGGTTCAGCTACATTTAACAACAGTAATTTTTGTCTGAATCAGGGAAGGTGCAAAAAACCCTACTCTCACCTGTGCCAAGCCCACACCTTCTCTTTTACAACACTCTTTACAAGAGAACGTCTTGTTCCACGCCAATACAATCATAGCTTGTTGTAGAGTTCAGGTCTTACTAAAATTGTTAGAAAACACAGAGTAAAGAATAATTAAAGTGAAGTGGAAAATAATTGTATTAATCAGAAATATAACAAACCAAAAGGGGAGAAAGAAAATGTTAGCCAAAATTGTCATATGAAGTTTCCTAATCTATTGGAGCTTATCAAACGTTTATTCATCAAGTTTTTACGTACACATGCATATATAAAGACAGTAAGCGAGAGACATATGCGCATGCATATAAAGAAGAAAATGTTAAGATCAGAAATCCAAAATCTGAAATTAAATTATTGTACAATGTAAGAGACATTTTTTTCTGTTAAATTTCTGAGCTGGATAATTTATATGTCATAGGACCTTATATTTGAAAACAATTTTTTATATGTATTTAAAAGTATATCTGGAGGTTTTCAGAATCTTCCCATCTCAAAAACTAACTGAGCTATTTGCTAAGATGGAGGAAAATTTTACTTTATGTTTGTTCTGCTTATTTTTCATGACCATTTTAGCTTTTATTTTAAATTGATGATGAACCATTTCAATAGAATTGGGATTTTTTTTCCAATATGGAATTTTTGTCTAAAGTGTCAAATGGAAAAAAATTCAATTATGTGTTATATAAACAGTATTCATATTTGATTTTCCCACAGATTCTCTGTTTGGAATGTTCCTTTAAGAATTAAATACTTCATACAATCAGAGTGGTTATCTAAATCATGCGGTTTTCTTACTTTCTCTCATTGGTTAGGGTTTTATAAACTGCTTTCTTTTCTGCCTGAAGTAAGGCTTATTTGTTTCACAAAATTATTTTCCTTTCATGAATGAATTAGTCACAGCTCCAGACACAAACATTCACTCTCTTGACACTGTGCTCACTTTAATATTTGTGAGAAGTAACAAAGATGAAGCAAAATTCAATGTTTCCTAAAAGTGTCATGTCTCAGTATTTTTGGTGTTCAGTCACTGGCACCTTGCAGCTTGGCATAACTTAAAATCTGTTCTTTAATTTCTCTACAAAAAGTGGCAAATTAGTTACCAGTTTAAAGTATGTGTGGAGAGTGATTGGAAAAGCTGACTCCTGGTTGTAATTATTCATATGATTTACCTGCAGTCATGTCACTTTTATGGCACTTAAAGATATGCTGTGTCTACTTATTCAGCTAATTGTCCCAATCAATTCCTGTGACAAATGTACTGAAATCCAGTGGTGGTGGGTGCTAGATTCTTAGCTAACTTGAAGCTTTATGGAGTCATGTCAGATAGAAAATCTGGCCAAGAAGAGGGTAGAAATAGAACAGACCAGGATGATCCTTGGGACCTCTTTTCACTTTTTGTTATTCTGTTTGTATTCAAAATTATTTATAGCAAAGAGGAGTACCAGAAAGACTGAGTCATAAAATGATTTAGGCTAGAAGGAACTGCTGGAAGCCATCCAGTCCAACTCCTATGTACAGCTCCAGTCCTCAGCCTGTACAAAAGGTCTTGTACTGAAGGGCCAAAAACGAGGCACAGTGAGACACCTGCTTTTTCAAGGTCGTTAGTCATTATCTCTGACAACTACAGTAACACAGAGATATTTTGGTTGTTTGTTTCATAATACTGACCTCAGACCATCTGAACTTTTTGCCTTTAAAAAAAAAATCCCAAGTTTTCTCTGCTTTCTGGCTAAGCATTAATAATTCATAGCATTGGAGAACTCTTTCTCTGTAGATATGTATTTGTATAAGCATATATAGTTGACATATCCACCCGAGATATACTCCATCCACACACACAAAACCCCACATTTGAGTCAAAGAGACCACAGGTGTCACCAAGGAAGACATAACTCCATTCAAGGAGACTGTGAAGATTGTCTTGGAACAAGGGAATTGGGTAGCAGTTTCTCTCCTGCTCCAAATGAGTGAAGGGTATGGCCTGTCTGACCACATGTACAAGCCAATGTCTGTATTTGTGGATGAGCCACCCACCTTTCCCTTTTGCTGCCAGGTCAGCCTCACCACTAAGGAGCTCTTACACTCTCCTCTCAGCATCACAGGCTCTAAATTAATTCTGTGGCAGTGTCTATTAACAGTATCTGCACAACGGTGGATCTAGGACATCCATTGAAATCAAGAGACAGCATCTTGGAAGGAAAACAGAGGTTCAGGAAGAACAGCCTCAGGTAGTTGACCTATAAACTTTGGTAGTGACTGGAAAGAAATAATTCTGTTAAATGACTGAGAGAAGACCAACCACAGGAATGTATAAAATATGAGTGTGCATGTATACTTGCATATGCACATATGTGCAGGCACACATAAAATTAGGTCTTTTTCTTCAGTATTTCAGTAGCTTGTTTCAAAGAACACAGAAATTTGGATTATCAAGTACAGTTTATTTAATCATCTTGCAATTAAAAAGTTACATATCTTAAAATTTAAAAAATAAGTCACTAATGTGGGCTAGGCTGATAATATGATTAAGTACAAGAATTTAACTGAAGTGGTTCATGTAATGTTTTACAGCTAGAAATTGTTAGAAGCAGTGGAGTTTTCTGACAATACTGTTGTGAAATAATTATGGGATTAAAAAGCTGGAATAAGGTTATTTCAAAACCGGTGCAGTGTAATGCAAGCCAGAACTCTCAAAGTCCCTTAATAGGTGTTCTTAACTCAATGTTAATACTTTATTTAACATAACATGCTGTGCACTCCAAATTGTTAGCTTGGAACAGATTATTTATGTTGCTCTTACATCCAAACAAGAATTAATGCCCTTATCCTATTTGACTGGAATTATTAAGCACATTTTTTCTCAGACTTGTATCAGAATGATAACAAAAACATAAAATCAGCAAGCTTTTTAATGAACATGTGGTTAATTTGAAGTGCCCTGATTTACAGATATGAGAGCAGTGCTCTCTTTCAAGTATTTACTGAGGTGTTAGAAAGTTTGTGTTCACATTCAGCTCAAACAGTTAGAATACTGCAGTTTCTTTTTTTGCAAAATATTAGAAAGCAGCAGTTAAAAAAGCTATTGGAGCCAAGTCCCTTTTTTTTTTTTTTTTTTAAGACAAACAGTGATATCTTTCATTATGTTTTGAGGGAATCTGAAGTGATTCACACTTAGCCACAGCTAATTCATGTGATGCTATTCAGATATTGGTTTTTCATTTTTCTGTTGTTTTCCAGGTGTTGCCTTTTTTTCCCCTACCAATAGTTTAGCTTATTTTGATGTATTTTATACCTGCATCACAGTTTACTCATCTGCTTTTATTACTTTTATTGGTTAATCTAGGTACAGCTTGACCTAGCTTGTGTAAAGGGCAGTCAGTGCAAGCACAGTGATTGACACAGTTACTTGCCAGTATTTCACTAACAGGTACGCAAGGTTCACCTGTACAGAAGACTTTCACTCCATTTTGGTTTAATTAGTGTAACAACTTTCCTTTCTTTTCTGGTTGTTGTCCCTCTGTAAGTTTAGCTGTTAGGAGCAAACTGCGGCTAGTGGTTAGAGCTGTTCAGAGGAACTGAAGAATAGGTTCATCAGAAGTTTATTACTGTTCTCAGTTTTTATGAGGAAACCTTATATCCAGAATTTGAAGAAAAGCTAATCTGTTTTATGATCTGGCATGTAAAGCAAGGGATATTTTCAAATTGGCATAGTTTTGACTTAGTGGAACATCTATTAAGAGCATTTGAGTGATGATGTGCTTATATACATTCTCAAAAAAAAAAAAGAAAGAGGAGGAGAAGAAATGTCAGCCAGTGAAAGCTTCATGTACACACAAGTGAAAGAGGGAAAGTAGAAATGAAAATTCAAGCCATAGCAATAAGAACTGATATTTACTATGGGCACAGTAAAATGTTGAGCATATACATGGGAAAAATCAGTGAGAACCATAACATGGCATCACTGGAATTGTCCTGAGATAAAAATTAGAGAATATCTAACGGTGGTGGGATGAACATTGACAGAGAGTCCAGTGTTTTTCTAAGCCCTGTTAGAGCACTTTGGCTTCCAGTACTCTGACAGGCTTGCCTGATTATTCACCAGAATGGGATTTCTGATGACTGTGAAAGTTGATAGCCCACTCCAGTCTGAACTAAAGCAGGAGGGAGAGTGGTGAAGATAAAGACAAAGTATGCAGGGTATCTTAATCTCCAACAGTAGCTAATTTGACAGATTAGCAAGGTTTTGATCTGTTCATACTTATAGTCAGATGTAGTCCATCCTTGCTGGACTGATTCTTCCAGTCATGAAGTATGTACTAGTTATTTAATACTGTAGCAGAGTAAGATTGCAATTACTGATTTAACAGGAATATCTGGATTTGATAGCATGTTTCTTATAAATCAATGCAAGTTGCTAGCAAATGTACTTGACACATAAAACGTATGTATAATGCATATTACTTCAGTCCCTCCAAGTATGAAGGCCTTGTCAGTGGTTGTCTCCTTACTTCTTCTGCCTCACACCATTCCTGAATAGCTAACCTGCCATTTGAGAGCCAAGAAATAAGGGAGAGATGAAACACCCACTTTACAGTTTTGTGGCTTTCAGTTGTTGAATGCCTCGTTTAATGTTCACGGGAAGAAAATAATTTGGGAAAAAGAACTTATATTTCAGAACTACTGTATCCCCCACTGACTTCCTCTGGATGACTTAGCTGCCTCAAACTGGGCTTTCAAAACCCTGTCAGTCTATAAAGGCTTCCTATAAAACCCAAAATTTTGTGGAGAAGTCCTGGAACAAGCTAACAAATCAAGCTATATATAATTTATATCAAACAGCTCTGAAGCCCTGAAAGGGTCAAGATCCAGAGATTCCATAAAGTCCATTCAGACATCTACTTTGGCTATTGGATGTACATGCAAAAGAGTCAGATACTTGGGAGAAGTAGAATGAAAGCCTGAGGAAATAGTATCCATTTCTGAAAATGTTATAATAAGTGACTTTGCCAAGGTTGCACAGAAAATAGGAGTCAGACTGTATGAATCCTTTTTTTTTAATCAGGCTAGCCCTCCAAAAGCAGCCCTTTCTTTTCTTTCAGCTGGCGCTGCCACAAACCACATTTATAATCTAGAAGTTGTCCAAAAGGAGAAATGAATTTTCAAATTTTCTTTCTGTTGCATTGTCTGTTTATTACACACAGTGTTTTTGCACATAATGCCGGGATGTAAAATGATTCAGGGGCTAATGTCTTCAGCCATAATCTGGGAAAACAGAGAAGCAGTTGGAGAGTAATTTCTCACACTGTTCTGCCATGGCAGTTCTTTCTGCAATGATTTAAGAAACTACAGGCAGTGGAAAAGGTTCCCATTGAAAGTGTTTTAAATGTCAAATCTAAGATTCATTTCTATACTGCTTTAATCCAAATGCCAGAGTTCTGAGCTAAGCTATCAATCTGACCAGAACTTCATGAGCTTTGCCTATTCGAACGGCTATCTCTTGAACTGGAAGCCTCTCTGACACGACTGCATAACAACAGCATATTTTTGGGGAAAAGATGACAACCTTCATTTCTTTGTGATCATGTGCTGTGGCATCCTTAAACTAGTTTACTAGGGCTGTTTGTGAGGGGACCTTGGGTGCATAGTAGCTGCATCATGCCTGGGTGCTACACACCAGAGCAATGGGCTGGGGAGCCAAGGCTATGGCAGGGAAGAAACCCTGGAATTATTCAGGTAGTGGGAGAGAATCGGTAGGGCAAGGGATACTTCCTACAGAGATGCTAATTCTAGAACTGATCATAGCCATCATCAGTTATGGCCTGTGCCACAGGGACCCTGGAGCTGACTCTGGTGGCTTATCATCTGCTGATGCTTTCCTTGAAAAGAGCAAGTCTCTGGGATAACTGTTCAGCTCTGTGAGGATGGATCTGTTATTGAACACTCTCTGTTCAGTTGTGGAAAAGGGATATGTACCCTCCCTGTCCTCTAAAATGTATTCCCTCTTTCAGCTCAAAGTATGACTATTCCTAGCTTTTAGCCAGGAGGTCCTAGATTCCCTTTTGATACTACATCTTTTCCTCCAGGAGATATTTACAGTCCTCTCCGATTTTTGTCATATTTTTCAGTCCTTTGATTTAGTGATTCTTGTCTTAAAATTTTGAAACTATCTGCCCCATCCTTTAAGTATGGACATCAAATTATATTTCAGTAGCAGTTTTCTTATTATCAGATCTAGAGGTAATATAATCTATTTGTCTCTCCGTGATATTGTCCTGTCTGTGCCATTGAATTAGTGCAATTAGCCACTGCAGTACACTAAGATTCCCCTCCCCAAGGCATCCTTTCTTCTTGAGCTACTGTTTCACATCTCACGTAAGGGCGACCTTCTTTTATAGGAATTTCATGAAAGCTGTTCCTGTGAATTTTTGGACCTACTTTGATTTTTTTTTTTTTGGAAGAAAGATAGTCTTGCACTTCTTAGATTTCAATGGAGTGGAAACTTTGACAAGAGCACAATACCTTTCTGAACTGTAAATAGTCCTGGAACAAACAGCTCAACAGCATGAAGTGGCTTGACCACAGAAATTGCTGTCTGACTCTTACTTCTACTGAAACTTAAAGGCTGTCCAAATAGATCTCAAATAATTGGAAAGGCTGTCCAGACAAGTAGGGATCATTTGTCTGAAATCTTTATTTTTAAAACCAGAAATCTACCTGACCTTATGATTTACTTACATCATAATGAGTAGATGATGGTTAGTCAGACAGTCTCCTTCCAGTAAGGGCTGCTCACTATTTTGCTGTCACAGGAAGGCAGTTATATTCTGTGGGAACCTAATTTTGAATCATCAGAGTGGCAATGGTAAGGAAACCTCTCCAACCACACCTCACTGTACCAGTCTGTCTCAATGCCTTTACAGTGTCTTCTGTTTCTTAGTATCCACTTGAATGTCCCATAGTACCCATACCTGAATGTCCAGGTATGATTTTTTTTCCAGAAATACTGTCAGGCAATGGTTATTTCCTAAGGTTACATTTGTCAGAGCAGACTGTGTAAAGCAAGCAGAGACATTTGTTTCATAAGTGACCTCGATAGTGCTCACTTGCTCCCGTTTACATCCCAGCTTTGTTCTGTCTCTCAGTTGGTAGGGCACTGCTCAGTCTTGACCCACAAAGGTGGTGTGTGCATCTCCCCACCTCCAGCTACAACTGCTGGTGGTAACGGGTACTTGGGATACCAGTTGTAACTCTCTTGCCCATTAAACCAGTACCTCTTGTAGGCGGTATGGGTATTATTTCCACACAGGCCAATTTGTTTCAGGTAAGCCAAGCTGTTTAGGTACTGGTTAATCAAACCTGAGGTGAGTCACTCAGGGTGAAACTACGTTGACCACACAGGGGCCTTGCCTTACTTAAAATATTTTAAAACCGAAACGAGTGAAGTTAAAGTAGCTACAGTTTAAAATAGGGTCTACAGAGACTTCCATGCCTAATACTGAGCAGGATCTTTTTTGTGGAAGGCGGTGGGACCAGAAGACCAAACAACACTCTAGGCAGGAGCAGATGTGCTTTATATTAACCTGTGGACGTAAAGTCAAAGAACCTTTGTTTTTCTTGAACAGGACTATGCACATACAACTATATATAAAAAGCAGTCATAGTCTTGGACAACTAATACCATTTTTCTTTAGTGAAATCAAATTTTAAAAATAATTAAAGGTTCCTATAATCTTCAATCTTTTTTTAATAAGCAAACAAAATGCCTGTGTAAAGTTCTGTGTAGGCATGGTTAAAAGAGGAAGGGAGGGATGAGATTATTACACAAGCTGTTTGAAGTTTTCTTTTGACCACAGTTAAATTCAAAGAGTCAATCACGAAATTTTGTGCAGCAGTTTTTCTTCATGGGAAATGTGTCATCCTTGAAAATTAGGATGTGAAATACTGATCCTGTGAAATAACCCTGTGCACTTCAGATTACTCCAGGAAGGTCAAATATTCATCCTGAGCATATAATGCATATAATCCTGATGCATATAATAATGTCTCCGGCGTACAATTCAAGATTAGGCATTTGTTAAAGTTCTTGATTTTTGCTGATTTAGGTTTAACACTTTGTTTTGGAAGTGAGTGCATTCATATTGTCTTGCTGCTAAGCATGATCCCTGATATGTTTAACCTCGTGTGAAACAGAAACACCAGCAATGCGAAGATTGTCACTGTCAAGCAAGTACAACAGTATATTTATGCTATACTAAGATTTTTCTACTATCCTAGCTGTCTAGTTTGAAAAAGTTTTTTTAATTTTTTCCCCCTTTCTTTTTTTTCTCCTCTTTAAGCAGGGAGTTCTGTAAAACTAAATACTAAGTGTACTTCTTTGCTGTTGGCAGATGTGCCCTGTATGACTCAGCATTCAATTCTTGTGGTCAACAGCAATTAAGACTTGAAGCATGTGAACTTTGGCAAGATGCACAATTTATTTTTCTGTTGGTTTGTTTTAATGTGTAGTTTAAATGCAATGTGGAATTTGAAGAGCCAGCATATCCTCTGGGAAATGCATTCAAACAGCAAGAACAGCCATGTCTAAAATCGGATTCTTATAAAAAAGACGATCCTATTCATGCCTTCGGGGAGGAAAAGAAACAATCAGAAATATTTTGGTTTTTAACAGGGAAATTCTCCTATCAATCAAAATCCAAACCAAATGTAATGGGAGGGTTAAAGGGCCCTACCTTGTGGATTTTACTCACATAAATAGTTCCACTGGGTTGGGTGAATATATGATGTCTAAATGGCCTCATTGCAGGGCAGGGGGGAAGGTTGTTAGATGATCCTATTAGAAAACAGCCTAATCATTGGTAATGGCAGAAGGAGTCCAAATTTTCTTTCTATCAGACAGGCTAATTAGTAGCAATTAAGAGGCAAAGTAGCAGACTAATAAAGTAAGCTTGTCTCCAGTTGTCATCTTAGTGATCAGTTCACACCTCCATGGCAATAACATTGACCCTTCAAGTGCTGTAATGACCCGGAATCCCTAAACTGACAGGAGGATTAGGGCACAGATAATGTGCTGGAAAGGTGCTAATGAAGTGGTGGGATTACAAGATGAGCTTCATCCTTGATAGACAGTAAAAGGGAGTGTTCAGTCCCACTCCAGCAATGAGGTTCACATGGGTAAAGCCTCATTCACTTCCACATCCAGTCAGGATCAGGACCTTAATTTAATGAATTAGGGCTTTTCATTTCTTAGTTAAATCAGAATCAAGCAACTGGAGCAGCTCTGTGTTTTCTGAAAGCAGCAGCTATTTCTTAGGTATTTAAGTTTACTCTCCTAGGTTGTATTTTTATATTCTCTCTGCAGGTTGTATTTTGCGGACATTGATTGCTTGTGTCATTCTAACTTTGAGCAATTACTTTTAGAGAGACTTAATTTTTTTTAGTAGAATGTACATAACTGCTTTCCCATGAACTGACTGTTTTAAAAAAGGAGATATTGAGTATGTAATTAGAATATAATGTCATAGATTCAGCAACAATTCAGTGTTATCTTCTTGCTCAGCATTAAAAGTGAGTATTTTTATAGACAGATACTGTGTGGCAGTAGCATTTAGAGGTGCTAATATAGGAATGGTATTCTTGTAGATGTTGAATATGCATATTTTAAAATGTCCAGTGTGTTTACCATATAGTGAAATCAATCTTGTTCATTAAGTGCCTTCTGTCTCGCTAAATTACACTTGAACTATACCTGTAGCCCACTTCAAAAAAATATGTCAATATTAAAGAGGGGGGAAAGGGTACAATAGGTCACTTTTGGTATTTTAAGCCCTGATTTTCATTAGGTGTTACTCTGATGCTTCAGTGTAGCTAATTAACTTGTATATTGGAAACCCTTTAGAATGATTTGATACAGGGAGATGTGGGAATACGTCGTGCTGGGATTAGCACATTTGTATTGCTGTAGCTGTGTCCCTGCTGTTTGGGTGCTGGGGGAGGTAACCATTTGCAAATTTAGCTGTATTGAGATAATTTTCAAGTAGTGTAAATTCTACCAATAGCAATTTTAGAAAAATCTTCTTTACTTCAGTGGGAGATGCACAGACAGATAATTTTCTGCTGCACACAAGAGTGCTGGAGTCTGCTCTGGGAGATTAGTCTTGAAAAATTTTATTTGTTTCTGTTGTTCTGTGATTTTGAGAAGTTAAAAAAAAAGTAGGGACTTCAAAATACTAACATTAAAAGGGGGGGGTGGTTGAAACAAGATATTGTAACATCTTTGATCATCGAAATGAAATTTTAAATACATCTGTCTTGTGCTTTCTGCTCCCTTCAAGATTTTGCTTTTCCTAGTTTCTAGCTTTACATTTACAGTTAAGGACTCAAATAGCTAGGTGAGCATGCTGTACAAATTTTGCTTTTTTGCTTACTTTATACGGTACTATTTATAAGTCTGTAAAATATTGCGTATGTGCTAATTAATTAAATCTTTGTAGAAAGCTTAGCTTTCTGTGGAAAATTGGCTCTCAGGACTGAGGCTCAAAACTTTTTTATTTTTACCAATTTTAGGATTAAAAAAGAAAACTGATTGTAAAACATAGCACAGGTGTGAACGTCCAAATCCTGAATTCAAGCTGAAGAACACGGCTTAGGCATTTCTAAGAGCAAAGTTAAGAGAGATGTGTTATAGCACCAGTAGTATGTCCGTGAAGCAGCATGAGCTTGAGCCAGGAATTAATACTATTTTCAAATACAACTTTATAATTACCTAAATTACATTATAATGCATTTAGGGGTTTTCTTAGAAATAATAAAGGCATTTCTGTTCCAGACCTTAACCTCAGCTTGTAATAGTAATTTTGAGGGAGTTACTGCAGTGTGTCACTTCTTTACACCTTGGGAGAGAAATGGAACCATGAGACCCATTTTGAACAAGCTGCTTCTGAGTTTTTGGAGTGAATTGATTTTTTTTGTCATTGGAAGAGGGGTGATGGTCTAGTCTAGCAAGTGAAGGCAATACCTCAGTGCCAACTGCAATCCACAGATCAATGCACCCTATGAGGGGTTAATCCTGAACTGAAGGTGTTTACTGTGGGCTTTTTGCTTTTGGTTTAAAGTTGAGATCAGATCCTATAACTTCTGTAAGACTGAGTTTGGTACATCCCAAATGTGAGAGGGGCAGCAAGTAAAGATGCATATGCAGTAGCAATCTTCATTGCAGGAATGTAGTCTGAACTTAATATTCAATGCACACAGGTTTCAGCTCCCTGTAATTTTCTGTTACAGACCAGTTTTGAGCTTCTTTTATGGTTGCAGTACATTGCAGTAGAGGCACTTTTATTTCACTTTGATGTAGTATGGTGAGCTGCTTTTGAACCAATACACAGAGTCAGTCCTTTATTTATTATTTCCTTTTGTGATCAACAGATTGCCCATTCAAAATGGAAGAGCACCAACACTGTTGCCTCCTCAGTCACCTTGTTTTGAAGTTGTAACATAACAAATGGCTAATGTATGCATACACGTGGGGTCTATTTTAACCCACATTTCACACCACCATAATCGATTCATTGGTTTTGAAGAACAAAACAAAACAACAGCCCTTGTCCAGCTGCAGCAGGCAAGATCTAGGACATATGCCCCTATGAAAAAGGGGGTAGAACAGGAGACTGCTGCCCAAAACAGTGGAACAGAGGGAGTGCAATTGCCTTGGCAAGGCATGGGATGACTTAAATACCCCATTGTATGAAATATGAATGGGTCGGCATTGTGAATTGCAGGGTGGGGGGCTCCTTCACGTCACCAATTAGCCACATGATTACCCAGATTACATGGGGAAATGGCTAAGGTAAATAAGGCCAGCCTTCTGCCACCTCCTCCCGAGGACTGGGGGCAGGCTGCTCTGACCCCTTCCCCGCTGCTGGAGCTGAAAGGGAGTGAAGGGGAAGGGGAGCAAAACCATAAGCCCCGTGGTTAACAAAAATTAGGATTTTGAGGGCAACAGTGTGAAAATGTCTTTCTGGTAAATTGATGTATGGGTATTGTTCCCCATTACCACACAATGTGGAGGTAAATTCCTTGGTCAAAAAAACCCCATCTCGTATCTTCTCCTTTTTCTCTCTGTCCTCCCAGGTTAAGGGACACCCATCAGGTCATGACTCCAAGGAGTGTGGTAGGCACAGGCTGGGTCCTGCGATCTTCTTTCCACTTTGTAATCTTGCAAACAGATCAGCTCTCCCCTCCCTCCCCACGGTGCAGCTCTTATGGCCATGGGGTAACACTGAAAACTGTTTATCCAGCCTGGGGAAGGTCAATGGAGTAGGGAGAGATTATTTCCTTGTGCTGCAGTCTTAAGGCACATATAATCAGCTGTGATCCAAAATAAATATATGTATATATTATGAAAGGTCAAGGTGGAGAGATGGCACTGTCAGCTACCTCAGAGTTTCCAGTCTTAAAAAGTTGCCCTTTGCTGTGCCCAGAAAATCAGTGGTAAGCTGAACTGCAGTGCTGACACTGCCAAAGTCTCAGCTTCTGTGAGATGGTCTCAGAAGAAGTCCTATCAGAAGAGATCAGCCATGCACATGAACACGTTCACAGTATGAAATGTATAAAGTGAAATACATATGTATATGTTATACATACGGACTTAAGCTGTCTCAGCAGTTTAGACATTTTTGTCTCAAGGAAGCTGTATGTTATTCTAGCTTTTCAGTAGAGAAGGCTTCTGGTGTTTGTACGCCTTGCAGCATCCTTTACAACCCTGACCTCTGTTTCTTTTTTTCCTACAAAGAATTAAGTTGGAGGTACTGTGTGATGTCCCACCTCATTGCAATGGTACTGTCAGTGCTGAAACTAGGATGTAGCGTCCTTGCAGGGAGGAGCCCTTATGCTGGGAGCTCTTTGACGCAAGTGATGTGCCCAGCTGCAAGGCACTCAGAAACAGCTGGGCTCCCAAAGGAGACTGCAGCTCCCTGGGTGTTTTTAGGGAGAATTTGGAGCCTAAAGTTGTAGTTGCTCAGAAAATATTTAAGTGAGTTAAATGGAGATCTGTTTCTCACCGGAACATAAAAGAAGGGGTTTGAGACAGTAGCTGGACACATGGTTTTGAAATGAGGGGAAAAGGCTGGTCTGACTTTTGTGAATTTCCTTCTTTTTAGTTTCAGGTGACCTACTAAAAAATTCAGCACAAATTTGGCCCAAATTTGCATTCTTTCTTAAATAAAATATTCATCAGAAACTTTTTGCCCAAGACTAAGTTGGTCTATTACATTGAGATTATCAGTTAATGGCAAAACAAATTAAGAAACAGACTGGCAAAAGACAACAGTAAACTCGTTAGTATTCCATGTATGATTATTCATAGATATTTAAATGGTGCTCTAGTCATGAACATATTCACAAATCTTATAGAATCATAGAATGGTTAGGGTTGGGAAGGACCTTAAGGATCATTATGTTCCAACCCCAGTCTGAAGAGATTACAGAGAAAAAGGTGTAGCTTTCATTTTTGGTTTGATAAACAGTTAGAGGTAAAAAATGTGCTCCATGTTCAGTCTCATTGCTACAGAGAGGAATCAAATTAAGTGGGGAAAAAAAAACCCAAACCCAAAGTGAAAAAACACTCATCAGAAACTTTTAAAAAAAAATTCAAGTAAAGACCTATTGCTTTTAGCAGTTAATCTTTCAGGTCTTTACACTTCTAAATTGTGGATGAAACTCCAAAAATATAATCTCACAGAGTTTATTTCCTAATGACCAGATGGAGTGCTTATTGTAGTTTGCTTAAAGTTTCTGGTGGGAGTCAACTCCTTGCCCTTTCTTTGCTGTGAGTACTGATATCAGTGTCCTAACCAACTTGGCTAATTAATTTATATAATCTAAATTTCTCAGATTTTTCACTTCTTGACCCAATCTGCTGAGCATTGCCACTTTTTCTACTTCTATGTCAATTGTGTTTCACTCGCTGTTGCCTGCCAATGCTGAAGCAGTCTCTGGGTTTGTATCTGTGTATGTGTTTTGTATAGAAGGTACAACCTCTCAGACAACCTTGTGCTTTTTTTATACCATATTTCATTACATTTGTGATTTGCAAAGACATCTTGAATTTACTGAACTTTATCAATAGCTTCTGGTGAAGGGAAATGAAAAGTCCCTTGTTTACAGTCATTCTTTATTTGAATACAATTTTTTTTCTGTTGACATAGCTGTCTCCATTTTCAGTCTAACATTGTATAGAGCTTTGCATAGGGGAACTTCTTATTTTTTATCAAACTAAATCAGAATAGTTCAGTGGAACAGAATGTTTTGGACAATCTGTATATTGTCTAAAAATGGTGCAGTCTGTCAGTTTTCCTCAATTTTCCATTTGTTTTTATATAGTGAAATTTTGCGTGACCTTCTGGTTTAACATACAATTTCACTGGTTATCCAAACAGCTGCAATGTTGTTGGAAATAAAAGCTGAGTTCAGATCTTTCTGTTGCCTTCAAATCTGTTTCTCTACAGTATTGTTCTGAGCGGTTGCCATGCTTGCATGCTCAAGCAGTGCCTGACGAGCCACCTGTACATACGCAGTATGCCAAATAAAAGGAGAGAAGCTTCCTAGGCAGGTTTCTTTCCACTGGCCTGCTTGTTGCTAAACAGATGCAGAGGAGGAGTATATTGATTAAGCAGCAAGAAGGAAGAGTGAATTGATCTGATAGTGAAGTGATGGATTTTTTTTGCTGAGAGGAGGATTTTTCTGATGGGGAAGGAACAAATTGACTTATTGGTTAATTGAAGGAGAAAATTGACTGTGAGAAGCAGTGAGAATTTGATGAATGTTAACTGCAGGAAAGAAGGCTTTTTCAAGTATATGCACAAATATTTCTTTCCTCATTTATCTGCCTTTTACTTAATTTGTAATGGAGATGGGTGGCTTCACTTTGACTTTTTTTGACACGCTGCTTATTCCTTGGACTTCTGCAAGATGGGTAGGCCTGGCTTTGTGTGCAACTTCTCCTCTGTTTGTATAGGACTGGAAACATTCCTGCACTAAATTCTGAAAAAAATTGTCACAGCTTTTTTCTTCTAAATCTGTGGCTTGCACTTCGCTTTACTGAGTCTGCCAGTAAATGCTCTTTGTCACTGGCTGCAATTGCCTCATCCAAGTCCAGATTTTCATGCATGTTAGGCACCTAACTCCCACTGAAATCAATATGAATTCATAGTTTTTTCCTTTAAATGATCTTTCAGATTTCACTAAGCGTTGGTAGGACCAGAACGGTTTCCATAAGTAAGGTCACTGCTCCTTAACCCTTTGGAGAGGGGATGGTGATTTGTTCTGTTTGGCTGGTACAACAGCAGTCTCATCTGTGGCAGAGGCTTCCAAGTACTACAGCGATAAAAAATAATTAGAATAGTGAAAGTGACACCAACAACAGTGATACTAGTAGTAATACATAGTTACCTATTGGTGCCACATAAGTATTAATTACTCCATTGCTTAATTTAATTTCTAATTAATTTAGAATTAATTTCCTAATTTCTGTCTGGATGAAGTTGCCATAATCTTCATGTGGCACCTGGATGAGACCAGAAGTGTTTTCATTCCCATTTTACAGAAATGGCATAGAAAGGCTCCTCCAAATACAGTCTTCTGAGCACTTTAAGTCTTAGAGCGACCTCAAGGAAGTTTGTCCTCTCCTTGGGAAAACTGTGTTTTTAATGGGGTTAGGAAGGAGACTATTCAGAGAATTTTCTGCGTTGTGGGACAGCAAATGGCAAAGGCCCCGGGGATCGGCATAGATATTGGAGCTCAGTGTTGTAACGTTACAATAATTTCCGTCTTGCAATGACATTACCCTGGGGACTGTGGCAAAACTGAATGCTACGGGCTGCTTTGACTTGTGAAGAAGCTGTTTCTGTCCCTTCCTCCCCTTGTACCCTTCCAGTCTGCTCAGACGTGCCATGGCCTTATTTTTGTCACTGTTAGATAAGATTCAGCTGCATTTACAGCAGGGATATTGTAGGACTGAGCTCTGCAAAAGAAATAATAATATTAGAATTTTTAAACTCCCAAGGGGAGGAGGAAGGACCTTTAATTAGCAAATAATAAGCTTAACCCATTAACTGCCCATAAAGAAAAAAAAGAAAAAATTGCCATACATCATCAAGGAAATAGATAAGGAAAAAGTCTTCAAAGAATTTACACTTAAGAAAGAATTAATTCCTGGGTGTGGATGAGGGGTTGCACTATTTTGAAATGCATTTAGTATTTTAAAACCATAGGAATACCTTTGCTAGAAGTCACTCATCCTTGGTAGTCACACTTACACCTGTATGTTGTTGAAGAAACACCAGAGGGAGGTGAGTGGAGGAAAGGTATTTGGAGAAGTTTGTGCAACTGGAAAAGATCTTTAAATTTGAATTCTTAATGGGAAATTTATGGACATACCAGAGATGAATAAATATTTCAGTGTGAAGAACTTATGTGACAATACTACTAATAATAGCAGGCTGCCACAATTCGTGATAGGGCTAGCATGGTTCGGCTGACAGAGGAGGAGAGGTGTCACTGTCATACGACAGCCCTTGCTCTGTCTTGCACTGCCTGGGATTTCACCTTGGACCGAGCCAATCCATCATCCTGCTAAAGAAAAAAATAACAGCTGGGATTCTCCATAAAACACAAGAGTGTGATTGAAGGATGTTTTGCTCTATTTCCCCCCTAATAATTTACAAGTTTTCCCTTGTATAAAGAGGAATCTTAGAAACTTTCTCCCAAAAATCAAAAGCTTGCTCACAGATTGACTGCTAAATGTGCACTGTGCGTTTGTCAAGGATGCTCTAAGTGTTACTGAAGCTGACAGAATACAAGCAGGAGCTGACAGCTGCACTCCGGTTACAGCTGATTAAAGGCTGCAGGGGCCCGGGGGCCCTATCTCGAGAAGCGGACCACTGCAAATTCACCAGAGCACTTCCAGTCTGCGCATTTCACATCGGCTGGCACAGAGGGCTCTAGGTATCGCACTCGGTAATCAACTTCTGCCTCCAATTTTGGGCTGTTCGATAACAGATACAGATAAAAATGCAAATGAAAATTACGTTACATTATATACAACAAACAACAGCATAAAATGAAAGTGTTGCATATGTTAAGCCTCGGTGTATGCTTTAGAGCCACAAAGCTTGAGGTTGGGTCCTCACCCAGCCATCTCCCAATTTCCATACCGAGTGTGTAGACTGAGCCCTTGTAGGCTGAGCACGCTGCCTGTGCAGGGTGGGAGTGCTTCCCTGGGTGCTGTAGCCAGGGCCAAGGTGTTCAACCATAGCTAGGGATCCAGCATGACCTAACCAGAACCATTTAAAAAAACCCCAAAACAAACTCAGTATCAAAAAGTGTTTGGCACTGCCTGGAAATAAGAGAGAGAGCACGTCTCCTGCTTTTCTCAATGTTCTCATTTATAACTTCCAAATACAAGCAAGTATGTGTTGCTTGTGTATGGTGTACATACCTTGTGCTTACACCTATGCTGAGTGAATGTCTAATTGGGGAAATCTCTTTCTCTCTGTCCCAGGTCAATTTTACAAGCTGGGTGTTTTTTCAACCCTTCATTAATGGGAAGAGAATGTCCCCAAAAAAATATTCCTTCCCAAACATGGATAATAAAATATCACCTTCCCCCCTCCAAGTTTTACTAAAATCATGAGAGAATTTTCCTTGCATTATTTCTACCAGGAGCTTTCCATTAAGCAAAACAACTACATTTCCCCCTCCTGCCCTAAATTTCAGTCTTGCTTTATTAGCACCAGAGGCCAGATTCTCAAACCCGCTGATTAAAAAAATCTATGCAATCTCTAGAACACTTTGGCAAGATACTTTTTTAAAACACTTGAAAAGAAATCACAGCTTATGGCTTCACAATCAGAATTGAAGGCACAAAAAATAGTAAGTGAAGTAATAGACATTTGTTAGCATTTTTTTACACTAATCTATTAATATATTTTTAGAATTGCTAAATATTTAAAGCTCCAGATTGAGACCTATTTTTAGGGTGATTTCTTCACTTAAATTGAGCTCAGGTAATGCTTTTGATCTCCCTTTTTATTCCCCTAACTAGAAATTAGTTTTTCAAAAGTGAGTATTTGTTGAGAAGAAGGCACACAAGACGCAGGGTTGCAGACGGCACCAAGCTGAGTGGTGCGGTTGACACACCTCAGGGACAAGATGCTATCCAGAGGGACCCAGACAAGCTTGAGAAGTGGGCCCATATGAACCTCATGAGGTTCAACAAGGCCAAATTCAAGGTCGTGCATGTGGGTCGGGGCAGCCCCAAGTATCAATACAGGCTGGGGGAAGAAGGGATTGAGAGCAGCCCTGCGGAGAAGGACTTGGGCATGCTGGTGGATGAAAAGCTGTATGTGACCCAGGGGCAAAGTGTAATGGCTTTAAACTAAATAAGGTAGATTTAGACTCGATACAAGGAAGAATTTTTTTATTATAGTGAGGGTGGTGAAACACTGGAACAAGTTGCCCAGAGAGGTGATAGATACCCTATCCCTGGAAATGTTCAAGGTCAGGTTGGACAGGGCTGTGAGTGACCTGATGTAGTGGAAGGGTTTGAACTAGATGACCTTTAAAGTTCCCTTCCAACCCAAACTATTCTAGGATTCTCCATTTTTATGATTCTATGTACCTCCAAATAAAAGGAATTGAAATAATATATCTATCCTGATCCTTCAGTGATGGCAAGTTGTTTATAACTAATTTAGACAAACTGTTCAACAGTGTACCAGTGTATCAACAGAACTTTTTCAGTCTGGGTCCTCTCATGTTGATTTTAAAAAGGCAGCCAGCAAGACCTGGGGGCTTTTAAGCTGCAAAACTCAAGGAATTTGGTGATTTCCTCCTACTGAGCAACAAGAACCCTATATAACCATATTTCGGTAGGTAGCTATGTATGTGGATGTATGTATTTGTCTTCATACTTTTTTTTATACACATACACACATTTATTTAAGTATATGTATAATATACACGTATATATAAGCTCCTGTATATATAAAATATATACCATGAATACAAACATGCATACACATATATACACTCCCCTTGACCCCTTTTCTCTTAGTCTTCTTTGAGATTGTCTTTATTTGTTTTAAATCACTTTTTGGCTCAATTAATGCTCTGCTGGACCCATTAAATTCTGCTTCTGATGGTATTTCAGACTTATTTTAAATTAAAGATAATACAAAAAATAACAGCAATAACAAGAGAGTATAATTGCCATTACTGGATTACTTTACTTTTTTACACAAAATAAGAGATCTAAATTAGAATCCATGCATTAAAACTGTGCCCACTTTAAAAACAATTCACTGATGTTTTGACTAGGATTTGGACTGTCAAAAAAAGAGAGGATTAAATGAGTGTATATGAGACTGGAAAAGAGAGAGCTTAGGAAAAGCAAATGTGCTCTGTAGAAGTAGTTCAGTTTACATAATTTATTTTAAATATGGATCCTCTCTGGTGTGTGAGTGCTCCCTCCCTCACCCCCTCCCTATTTTCTTTTAAAAATAGGAATTTCCATGCTGCCTGCATTCCAATATTCCAGTTCAAACAGGGTGCCTGGCAGTAGCTCAGCACCTGTGTACTTGACTACTTACTGCTGACGAGTCTTGCTTGACGGTAATCTAGATTTATGGTAAGTCTACCCTTTCTCTTCATCTACAGGTTCCGGGGACATTCGGGTAGCCAATCTGCCCTTAAATATGTCTCTGAGGAAATGGTGCTAATTAGTATTGGAATTTACAGCCTTCCATTTTATTGACTTGTCCTACTTTCTTCGATAATTAACTAATGAGTAAAGTAATGAGCTATGTTAGTCAGTCATGATGTTCAATTAAACAGCAAATCAATTATTGAAAATAGTTTTGGACAGTTCTTGTGTCGTCACGCTGTGTGCGTGTGTGTCCACGCGTGTTTCAAATGTGTGCCTTAGACGTGGCAGCATCCCTCCCCAGAGGGTACCTGGCTGCAGGGAGGGGGGTTGTGTGATTACAGCCAAACCCCACCAGTGGTCCCTCTTGCCCATGTTGTCCACCCTCTGTCTCAACTCTCCTAAATAGCGCCCTGACATTGTGCCTTCCCAAGGTGGGCTTCTCTGCAGGGGGTCCCAACAGCTTGAGAAAGACAAGATTGCCGTAAAATAGAGCTTTTTGTAAGGGGGAGGTCAACAGAGGAATGTTACAAAGCAGGCGTGCCTGTTCACTGCTGGGACCCCTCTGCCCCTTTTCTTGGCACGTGCAACTTTTCCCACTGGTGAGCAGGGGTACCTGTCCCAGACCTTGGCATGATGGTACCAGAAACCAACATACAAGTATCACCTTTCTTCTGGCCCTGCAATGCCCAGGAGCAACAGAGAGGGTGGCAGGGAGTTCATCATATTTCCCCTGAAGGCTTTTCATACCAGCCTGAGCAGCAGTTGTTCATGGGAAGCTTCCAGGACCATCACTTCACGAGTCCCCTGCACCGTGCCCAAATGGCGAGGTGGCACCAAACTTGAGGGGACATCGCATGTAGGTTCCTGTGTGGCAACTGGCAGGTCACATCACAGTTCACTGGGGCAAAGAAGCATCTCTGGGCCTGGCCTCAGTCCTTACAGCACAGTTGGCTTCATTTGGTGTGGGCTGAGCAAAGATTTTTTCATCAGGATGAGAAATAGACATTCATTATCTCCCTGATGTTGTGAGTGCAATTTTGTCTAGGAAATGCGAAGGGCAGTTCCAGCAAAGAAAGTTGTAGCTGACATATTAACTTGCCAGCTCTTCAGGATTAACTATGTTTTCATTTGAATTTATTTTACCCTTCCTGTTCTCTTCAGGTCTTTTGCTTCATCCTGTCTGCTGCACTAGCTGATAGCACTTCATAGAATGGTTTGGGTTGGAAGGGATCTTAAAGATCATCTAGTTCCAACCCCCCTGCCATGGGCAGGGACACCCTCCACTAGCCCAGGTTGCTCAAAGCCTCATCCAGCCTGGCCTTGAAGCCCTCCAGGGATGGGGCATCCACAATTTCCCTGTGCAACCTGGTCCATTTGCACACCTGCTGCCCGTAACTTTGCATGCTTTCAAGCTCACCCTCCTGGTGATACCCAGCTTGTTGCATTTGCCAGTACTTTTAGTTCTGCTTTTGGTGTTAGCAAGTACCGCACCAGTATTCCCATGTACAGCATGCAAACCTCCTGAAAATTCAGTAGTCTGGGTGTCCTACGCTTTACTCATACAGATAAGAAGTTTTGACTTGCCCTGTCAAAAGACCACTGTGCTGTGGGCAGTAGCAGTTTTTAGAGATGACAGTAATATGGCATTAAGTAGTTTGATGGCTTTAAAAGGCAATAAAATGTAAAGGTTACTAGATGGAAAATTTGGGTTGGGCTTAAAGTTTTAACCTAACATTATCGGATATGCTGAATCAGAATTAACACCCCTAAAGCCTTGCTGTGCTCTCTTGTGGTTCTATTTGAGTAGCAAAGTGGCACAAATAGTGCCATGCCATGCTGGTAGGCTCTGTAGTCATACTATGTGCCCCATAATTATTCATTATTAATAATAGTCATCATATGATGATTTTTTTTCAAAGATAGTGAGCATGGAGAAAGGTCCCCCCTCACCTTTCAAATTCAGAAGGAAAAGCAGGCCAATGAGCAAGGTGCCTAAATACAGAGAGAGAAGACTGAATACGTTGGCCTTGGCTACCCAATTGAATCATGATTCATTAGAGAAACAACAAGCCAAAACAAATCAAAGGCAGTTCAAAAAATGCAACATAAAGTTTTCATTTCCAAACAGTTTTAATTCACTGTTTGTGCTCTTTACTGAGAATATGCAAGGAACACAAACATTCCCATATGAATTAAATTACAATTTACATATGAATTACATTAGAAATATGAGCTACACTAAAGAGATAATTAGTGCTGCCCTGGGTTACATGAGCACAAACAAAATTAAATAAGAACAATTTCAAAGCCAAGTTTTGCTTTGCCTTTTCAACTAGGCTGGTTTAATCAGTGATAATGACTGAAATAAATCCGCTACATATAAAACAACACACAACATATCATACTGTGTGAAATGCCATTACTAAGTCCCGAGCCTTGGTAAATCACATAGTCAAACAGGAGTACAATGTCAGCGATATGATGCTACAGAAAATTTGCCACTGCTGGGTGCTCAGGGCTGAAGGTGGTGGTCCTTGAGGCTTGCAAGGAGGCAGGACACATGACAGGCAAGCATCCCTGTGCTGCTCCAGAGAGAGTAACGGGGAGGGGGGAGGCTGTGAGGGTGTGTGTCGTGAATTTTTTAAACCTTACGTATATATGAATGAGAGAGAGCTGCCATAGGAAAAAACACCAGTGCTAGCAGAAAGCAATGAGGGGGTGGGGAGCTGGAGAAGCAGGGCTGGGGGGGGTGGGGGAAGGAAGAGGAGAAAGTGAGAAGGATAAAAATATCAAGCAGAAACAGACTACCCGTGCATCAGTGCCTCAGCCCCTAAATAGACCACTGGTTTATGACTACCTTGCCTAATGAGCTAAACTCTGGTGACCGTAAAACTGAAATATAATTATGACATTAAAGATGCCTATATTTGAACTTAATTATTAATTAATTTAATGAGAGAATAGGAGGTTGTAAAATTGCTAATTAAACGCCTCTGTAAAACTGCAGACGGCAGAGGATTTACCAAATGATGAATCCCACAACAGTATTTGGGCTATATCAATATTCTATTAATATACAGTATGCCAGAGGTACTGGCTAGTACGCTACTCACAGTTAAGCTGATGTGACAGTCATACAGAGTGAAAGAAAATGAAGGACATAAAATTCCAGATGACAGCAACCTTGAAGACGATCTCTGCTCCCGCCTCTGTGGCAGTTTCTGAAATCAGTTAAATAAACTCAGAAATGCAGGAGAAAAAAAATCAATCTTACCATCACAAATGTGAATAAATTGGCTTGAAGCAAACGACCCACCTATGGTCTTAGGCACAGTGGTGTTGTGTCGCGTTCCTCTCGCGTGCGGGAATGGTCAGAGCTAATCTGGACTTAAGTGCAACAGAACAGGAGGGATGCAGCATGAGAGTGTCTGTGTGTGTGTGTGTGGAGTGCCTGTATGTGAAAGAGAAGCTGAGCGAGAGCAAAAAATAACTGTCCCCGTGTGATTAGTGAAATTAAACTCAAGCGAACCTTCAGAGGCTGAATTGGAACCTACGGGGGACGATTTTAGAGATTTCCACACTGCACTAGCAGCATGCGAGGAATTTCACTGTACCGTCTGAATGGCAACGCCATTGGGATGACATTCATTTAAAAATACAGAGGAGGAGAGCAGGAAAATATTTTCTTTTACCATTGAGCCTAATTCAAGGAACGTCAAAAGAAAATGCATGGGGGTTTCTCACCCTGCATAAGTCTAAATGTCAATCATGACTAATTACTGGGATAAAAGCAAAAGGAAAAAATGAAGTACCCCTTTGCAGATTTGTAGGAAACGATGAAATACTACCGGGCAGTGTAACAGAAAACCACTAGCAGCGTCAGGTTAACTGTAGGGGCTATGTCTTGATCTTTGCAGAAATCCTTAGAACTGTTGCTTTTTACACCTGCCATGTGGCATAACTTTTCCTTTACGCATTTTGGTTTTTAAATGCCGTATCAACAGCAACAAGAAGTGATTTGATGAGAAAGATCAACAATACAAGATCAAGAAAATACAGTGAGAGGACACCCCCTCTACTCTATGGGAAACAATACAGTCCTTACAGTAACATCTTCTGGAAAATGGATGGAAGATCTTGAGGCTAAAGACAGGAGTTGTATTCCCAAGTCCTTTGTGAGTTCTGAAGAAATTACATAAACTTTCTGTGCCTGCTTTTCTGCTTTCTAAGCTATGAATAACAGCAGTTTCTTGCCACTTACCATTCATGTTTCACAACACTAAATGGAAGCTTGCAGGTAATTTCTGAGAAAGTCATTTCTAGAAGTCATCTTTTATTGGCTAGTTTGGGACAAGGCTTTAGAAAGTGTCACTTCTTGCTTTGTTTTGTTTTTTATTGTCCATCTTGGGGCATTTGAACAAGGTAATTTTAAGGAGCTGAGCTCTTCATGTGATGTTTATCTTATCTCAAACACCAGTACGGTTCACAGACTCTGGATAGTCAGAAACCTCGCTGGTGGGTTTTGTATGAGAATCTGCAGCTAAAAAGAGCTGCTGCTTTAAAAAATCTTGATCCCAATTTAGAAGACTACTCTAGCTGGTTTCTATCTTGTAATATGTGCAATTAATAAATATGAAAGCTTCTATGCATGTATTATCATTGTATCATGCCCTGCAGTTTTATAGATCCAATTTCTCAAAAAGTGACTTTTACCAGAAATAAAACCAGACAGATTTTTTCCTATTGTGCAACCAGCTATCAAGCCTGCCCCTTGGATGGAGGTTTTTGTGAGATCTAAACTGTGTTTCACTCACCCAGGTTTCAATCGCAGCAAGACAGAGAGTGAGTTAGAAGTCTGAACTGGTGGGTTTCTAGCAAAAAGGAAACACCAGATGATTCGTCATCACCACATCACAGGTTACACATTTAGAGCATCAAAGAAATTGCCTCTCTCCCCCAGAGCTACCACATGGTGAACTGGTAGGTCACACTCCTTCCTAGAGAAATTTAACCCGCAGCACAGTGACTGTCTGGAAACAGAAGAGAAAAAGGGGCAGGAAATCTGGAGATGCTCTGATCTCCAAACTTACCTTGATGCAGCTGTTTCAGGCAGCTCCCTATCAGAATGAAATATTGGAGAAGGGGTAAATACTGATGAGAGTTATTGTCAAACCGATAGCCTACTGGTTGCTTTCTGTGATGCTTACTGCCATCCAGTTAGGAGAACCTGGGCAGGGATGAGCTGGGACCTGGGGTAGGCATCTCTTGGGTACCAGCAGCCATGGCAGCAGTGCTGCTCCCAGACTTGTGTCACCTGTCACCCCAAAGCAGTTCACAAACTACTGGTAGCCACTTGGCTAACATTTATGTATGTCACAGTTTGCAAACCTCCTGGGCTTAAACATTAGAGGTAAAACCCAGCTGTGGCCCAGAGCTAAACCATACAGTTGTCAGGGGTACCTGTCAAGCTTGATTACCAGGAGAGAGCTCCAAAGTAAGAACAGGCATGAGTAACTGCTATTGGTATTGCAGGCGTGTGCCAGGGTCCCGCTGCAACACGTGTGAAAAGTGTGTATGAACACAAAGCTTTCACTGATTTTATTTAATTCCTGAGGATTTAAATTGTTTGTTTTACCTGTAATTTAAATCAGCAAGGAGGTCAAATTGGCTTAAGTTATCTGTTACTCCTGTTTGCATTTGTGCTTTTTTCCCTCTTTGGAAAGCGTTCCCTTTTTCTGGTTGTTTTTAAGCTGTAAAATATGTGCTAAATACATCCTTCAAACTAAGCTGCATGAAGTTAATGAATTTGTCACTGATCAAAAGGGTACATTATATCTTTGTGCATTTAATCAGACAGCTTTTCAGTTTAATAAAATTTGACATCTTCTTTGTTTTTGATTTTTACATAGTGTTAGAATATGGTGAGTGCTGTACCTCCGCTTCATTAGGTGAATGCTATTTTTTCTTCAGTATTCGTGTTAAACCCTATTTATAGAGAACTCACATCATCTTCACAACTGCAGGAAAAAATCACTTTAAAATAGTTCTCACTAGGTAAATAAATCTATCTTAAAGCTGATGGATGTGCAGAAGGGAAAATATATTAACTTGAACAGATTTTTTTCATTTAAAACAGGTATATTAAATACAAGAAGTGGTGTAATGGCATAGTTAAACCAACTGTTTCTGTTCATAATCTCCATTAAGGCCTTCAAAATGGTAGGGCTCAACCTTTCAAGTCAACTATATACCTCATAACTGAAAAACAAAAACAAGCTCTACTTTTTTTTAAACTTGCAATTAGTTTCTAATGTTGATTGAAGTATTGATTAGAACTAAATTAATACTTTGAAACAAACAGAAAAAATCTTTATTCCTGAAAATAAAATTTCTGTGGGCAAAAATTCTGCAAATTTTAGTTTATAGTTCTTTACTAGTGATTCCACAAGATGAATGTTCTGAGTTATTTTTAAATCCTCAGAGTAAGACTAGCACTTCTTAAAATCATGTAGCATTGCAAAGCTAAAAAGACAGAGGAAAGATAAGGCCCAGTTGATAAAAAAATGTCAGTTTCTTTCTAAAGCTTGAAATCTGCAGATCTGAAAGTTAAAAGTCTGTGAAAATGGAAGTTTACTGAATTTATCAAAAGACAACAGAATTTGCATTAGTTCCTGTTCTGGCAATCTTTCTTTAAATCAAAAGAAATTATACAGAATTAAGCAGATAGGAAATACATGGTTTCAACTTTTCCCTCTCAGGAAACCATGACAAGTATTACATTTGGTTTGAAATATGAAAGCTAAAAGGTGTCCTCCCAGGTATATGCATTATTTTTCATGAGATCACAAGGTCTTCTGGAAGAAAGATAAAGGAGTCAGTTTTGGGGTCTGCAGTCTAGAGTAAGCTCATGTTTGCTTTTTATTTTGCACTAGATCACACCTCTGTTTTAATCTCTCTCTCTGTTTATTTATGAATAGCCTGTGAACTTTTCCATACCCCAAATTAGATAATTATCATAAACCCTCCTCCAAATCCAAGTGTGTAGAGGACAGCAAACAGATTTCAGCTGCTGAAGCAAGCTGCCGTGACCTCTGTGGATATTTTGCTGCAGGGCATTACACAACCTTTCAGATGATGTCATGAGGAAGGTCGAAGCCTGGCAACCCTTCATGCTTGGCATGTGCTTGAAAAATCTAGCTGGGTACTTTTGTTCCAAATCACAAACCAGGCATGCATCAAAAACACGAATAAGTCAGTCTTTCTGCTCCCAAACTCCAAATGTGTTAATATTTTCCTTACTCTGTCAGTTTGGATTTAATTCTGGAGGAAAAGGAAGGCAAGAAGAAAGCAGCCTGACTGAGGTCAACTGCACTCTCCTGCAAACCTAAACCTGAGCCAAGGTCTAACCCCTCTCTCTGTTTTCCAGCACTCCAGGTCTTGTCCATGCAGAAAGCAAAGGCAGATGACCCTTTGCTCTAGTGTTCAGAAATGGTTGTCCCACAAACCTTGAGTGCTCGGCAAGCTGCTCCCCAGCATGCTTCTGCTGTGTGCTTTGACTACGGTTTGTCCAACCAGGGGAAGGCATCAGGAATAAAACCACTCTACAGGTAACCCAGGATAACTCTTTAGCCTACTTTTTTTTTTTTTTCTCCTTTTCTGTGGTTGTTAATCGTGTTCTGCTTGAACATAAAACTTGTTACAACCCCAGTTGGTAAGAAGAGTGTTTAAAAACTGTTCTAAATACAGTTCCCTGTCCTAGATTTCAGCGGGAATATTAATATAGTTTAAACTATGTGCCTGTTAATGTGCTAGACTGCATTTATAGGCAAATTTTAGCCTTTAACCCCACCTTAATCTTTTGCATTTTTTTCTTTGTGTTTTGTGAAATTAGATAATTCTTATTTGTTGTATAAAAAACTTCCATTAAAAAACTCTGATAAAAAGAACCATCAGTATAAAAACAATATAGGAAGATGTAAATCCTAGCTATAAAGAAAAGAAATAATCTAAATACAGTAAAGTTACTTTACCTACATGTACATACAGTATGAAGCAATGTTTTATTTCAAAAGAGAAATCTGAACAGTGACTATATGACATAATTTAAGTAAATATTGCGTGGAAAAATAACAAACATTTATTTTCAGTAGATCCACTTGAGAAACTAAGGGTAAAAGAGAAAGGTTATCAAAGCATCTCAGAAGTGCAGGTGTGACAGCAGAAAAAAAATCTGTGCAGAATTAAAGAAAGGGATCATAATGCCACATTTTTTCTTATATGTAGAGGTGACTTGAAGCAGGAGAGGAAGGTAAAGGCACTCATGTCTTCTGTGAAAGACTTCTAATGCTCAGTATAGGATTGATTGATCTGTGGCTTCAGTTTTGTGGTTATAAGAGAAGGCATAAGAACTGGGAGATAAGTCAGTCTGTGTTCTGGGATGAGGGGTAAAAACCTGAAAATTCTCGAGTTCCTACCATTAGCAAAAGAAGAGACGCCTGACATAGTAAATCAATTTGGAAGGATTAAATAACAATTTGGTCTTTACATTACGAAAAGTAAGATCCCATCTGGTATGAGTTTGCTTCTTGTTTACAAATGCCTCAGTTTAAAAGAAGAATAGAAAAAAGTTATTGCTCGTTCCCTCAAGCAAATGGGAAACCCAGCTGATGATGGTTCTCTATCATAGGCAGGTCAGCAGGATGTCATTTATAGATGGCCATGGATGTCTCCTCAGATAGGTCCATGTGTATACATGCACTTGGCCATGTCTAAGCTTTTCAGGTGAGATGAACTTCCTTCAAGCAGATCTCATTTCGTTTTGATGCATTCTGTCACAGTAACGTGGTCAATCACTGCATCACCAAATTATATTAGGACACATGAGAACAGCCACCCAACTGGATGACTCACTCTCACCCTACTTTGATCTAGTTCAATCATTTCTTGTGACTCGGGTGTATAAAACAATTCCCAGGAGATGGCTGAATAAAACTGCTGGTCACATGGGTTGCATATCCATTTGGGAGTGTTGACTGCAGTGAACAACCGGGCAGCACAAGTTCGAGTTACACAAAGGATTTAAGTCATACATTGGAAAATATATTTCCTAAGACTGTACCAACCCTAAACACAAGTTTAAAGGCTTATTTTTTCCCTTGCTGTCTTCCCAAGGGGTCAAATTTGAAAATGCAACCCACAAGCAAAACATTAAAGATAACGATGGGTCCATCTAACATCCTTCTTGTTGTAATCAAGAAGGAAAGCTATATGTGTACACACGATGAACAAACAGAAATGCTGTAATTATAGCAATGCTAGCACAGATTCTTCTGCTCCACCTATGTACCTGTGACGTCAATACATTTACACACACATTTATACTCATATAAATGAGAGCAAAAAGACAAAGGAGATAATGAGTGAGTAGGATCAGTTTCACATTTGAGTCTCTATTATCTAAGCCACCTTCGGGAGTAGTTTAAGAGCAGAGGGTCTGATTCTTATTTACACTAATAACATAGCAATGTAAAATAAACTTAAACAAGGGTGTAAATTACATTTAATCTGCCCAGACTGATACAAAAGGGACAGTAATATAAATGAGAAACTGTCCCAGAAGCTCTCCTTCTGCAAATTGATTAATATATCAACGTTAGCTGCAATCTAGTTATCCTCTAAACAGAAATGACCTAGTGTTGTGATAGAATGGAAGTTTCTTTTAAACTGGTTGACTTGAATACAAGGAAAAACAGCATGTCTATATTTCCTCTTCTCTGTTTTTTCCATCTATATCAGTTGGTCTAATGAGAGGCATTGCCTTTCTCAAAATGCCTTCCTTCTCCTCTGTCTCTTTACACCAGCACAGCAACAAGAACATTACTACCATGAAAGTATGTTACACTTCAAAAATGCATCAAGAGAGAAAATTTTTAAATTCATTTTTCCTTATGGTGAGGTTTATTTCTGCTCTGGCAATACATTTTAGATGTGGGTGGATCACAGTTGTGTGTTAAATCATGAACAAAACCAATCTCTCTCCTTCTCCATCTCTCCCTCTTCCTTGTTGTCTGTCCTTTTTACTTAAACATAGTTTCTAGGTTAATGATTCATTGTTCTAAAAGACTGGTGTGCCTACCAGATTATACAGTAAAATCTGTCATTCTGTTTATGTTTAAAATACAAGATTAGAGCAGTGGTCACGCTAAGGGAAAAGGTTCTCACACAGCAAGAAAGGATCGATCAATCCATGTCTGCTGAAGCCAGGCTGCTGTACCAGAGGCTGCTGTTTTGGTGTGCTGCCCGACCCCAAAGAAATATGGGTGAGCTTTAAACTTGGTAGCCATTCTTGCACTGAGCACAGCAAGGACCTAAAATAGGGCTTATCACACACTAATGTACCTTTGAAAGTTCCAGCAGCCTGGCTGTCTGTGAATTGAAGGGAAAGCACTTGAGAAATAAATTATTCAGTTCTAATGGGAAGTGAAAAGGTGAAAAATTTTATTACGAAGTACCTTGTATGATACCTTTAAGAGTATTTGGGGCTAGAAATTTGCAGCTGGTACTGTGGAACTGATATCCAGGTCATATGTAGCCGAATTATCCGTGGCGCTAATGCTTTTTTTTCATAGTGTCGTGCATTAGCATAAAGGCAAATCAGAGCCAACATTGGTACGTTCTTTTTGTTACTACAGTGTGACTTACTCACCAGATCAAATAGGTTGATCCATAAAAACTAGTTGGCTATGTAACGCCAGACAGATATTAGATTTGAGACTTGCATACACTTGAAAATTTACAAAAATAGCTCATTTGAAATAATTGCTCTGGAACACCTATTTGGGCAGAAAGCTGTAGGGATATTTCTCAACCATTTTAGATTAGTTGTCTCAGGAAATTTCTAAGTATAGACAAGCCCTTGTGATGTGTCCTGCCAAGTGAAGATTGTTCTATTCAATTAACTCTCGTTAAGGAAGGCAGAGAAGGGTAAAACTAGATTCTCAATAAGTATAAATTTTCATATTTATTAAGCAGAAGTCAGAATACACAATTTCAATTTCACATGTATTATTTACTCATTGAGTGAAGCAGGCCATCTAAAGAAGCCACAAGCCAGGTCGCTGGAGCATGAACAGCGAGAATAAGGTGGTTTGGCATCTGAGGGACCTGGGCTGATGGGGACACTGCCATTCTAGGTAGGGTCTGAATTATGGTTATGAATTGCAACTACGAATTGTGAGTATTTCAAGGAAATGTCATTGTGGAAACATCCTGTGTTTGGGGTTCTTCCTCTCCAAAATTTCTAGCTTGATTTTTAAGCAGGACAGGAAGTAGTTTATTATATTTTCTACTCAAATGCTGCTATTTGGTACTCAGTGTGGTCTTCAGCAGTGCTGTGTTGAACCTGCTCTGCGTGCTTGTGCTGCTGCCTGTGACCTTCCCCTGTTCCAGAATGCTGTCTTAGAGTAAAAACTTTGTCATTCTTTGTAAAACCCTATGCCTAAAGACATTGCTACATGTGTATGGATTAAAAGCTAGACTGTTTATTATACGTATTTAGATCCTAATTGGACATAGATTGCTATCCAGGCCAGACTAAACACTTTTAATTTGCCAAAGCAGTGCTGGCTATAAAGAGAGGGTGAAATAAATGTTTAATATATCCTATATCATCTTTCCCAAAATGGATTCTATTTATCATCCAAGTACATAATCAATGCAACTACATCTAAAATCCACAGATTTTATAGTCCAGTAATAAGGACATGCAAATTATGTTGTCATATAAGCATACTGGCTCAAAAAGATGTATAATACCTATCAGACTGGTTAGCCATTATCTTAATTATGAAAGGATTATCGCTGTAAAGGCAAGGCCATAATATAATAGGAGTTCTGAAATATGAGCAATCTCTAACTATGTTTACCATTAATTCAGGCTGCACTTATATTCCCATTTCCCATTTTCTACTGTTTATTTTTTTTAATGTTTATGTGTCCCTTTGTAAGCAGCAATATGGTACAGCATCGCATCAAATGCACTATGAAAGCTCCAGAGAGCCATCCTAAGTATATTAATCCTCCATAAAAATAAATAAGCTATGTGAGAGGCAGCGTTTCTATAAGGCTTGAGTGTTAGTACTGGCAGCTGGAGCATGAGGTGGTAAGAAAGTGTGTGCCAACTTTGAGATTCATGCATGAAAAACCACTTTGCAGTATTTTTTTCTGAGATCAGTTATGTTGGTGGGTTTTTTTTTTTTTTTTCCTCTTAGGAAGGATTTTTCCGTAATAAAGACCCTGTCTTTATCCCTCTTTCTGTGGAAGTCAAAAATGCCTTCTGAAAGGCAGGCAAAAAATAGGGGGGTCTGAAAGAGATCAGGTCACACAAGAAAGATGTTTCACAGTTGGGGCTTTGCAAATATGACATAGAAAAAACAACAAATATGAGAAGCAAAACGCCATCTCTTCCTAACGTTACATTTGCTCTGATGCATTTTGTGAAAGCCGCCCAAGTATAACTATTTATTTTAACTAAAGTAATCAAGATTAATGTCAGCAGTTATGACACACGCTGTTTGCTAAAGAACACATAGAACAATTGCTCAAGGCAAGCTTCATTAAGAAATCAGATAAAATTAGTAAAACTGATTATATTTCAAAACTCAGCAGCAGCAGCAGCTCAAATTGCCATTCAGGAGTCTCCAATTAACACAATTGGTCTTGTTCACAATCAGCTTTGTAATCTCATTAGCCTATTATGTTTTAATCATTGGGATAACTGCACAACAAAACTTATTTTATTTTTGCACTAACTGCTGATGGTGTAAGTGAACGTGCAACATACTTTTTCTTTCTCTTTTTCTTTCTTTTCCTTTTATTTTTTTTTCCTTTTCAGAGAACAATGCAGACTCCTTAGAGCATTATCCTGGTTACAGATTATTACCACACACTCCGTCAGTGCTAGGGAATGCTGACAACAGGCATCTAATTTGGCATTAATTGGCAGGGGACTAATTGCATAACTGACATTGCTAGTGAAACTTTGAGAGTGTTAAGGTAGGGATGGTACAAAGTATCAGGAAAGAAACAGAGGGAAGAAAGCAAACAAATGCCTGCAGACAGCTCTGTGGACACATGCATATAACTCGTTTGCCTCCTTGGTGTTGCTGCCTTGTTTCATAAATGTGTTCTAGAGATATTGGCCCTTGTGAAAACACAAAGTCTTTCTGTCCTTTAGGTACTGGCAGTCTGCAAATACCTACAATACCAGTGTTTCATTGATATTGAGTATTGCCTGCTGCAATGAGATTATGTTCTATTGATGGGAACTGGGGTGTAACATAGCCATCTACAGAAAGCAATAGGTTGCCCTATTTTCAAGCTGAAAATGGTATGTATTTTATGAACTGCCTCTATCTTGCACACCAGGGATGTCTCTGTGGCTAAAGCCATAATAGGATTTTCCTAAATGATACAGAAATACAAATATTCTGACTGAGCACTTTTCTGGGCTCGTCTTATTTACCAGCAAGCTTTGATACAGTATTTTGCTTCCATCTTTTAAAGGACATTTTCAATTTCCCATTTCCCTTATGAACGCTTCCTGTAAAGGTGTCAATAACCACTAATTGCGTTCTGCTTGGCCAGTCTGCAAATCAAAACAGCAGAGGAAGCAAACCAATATGCATTCAAATCCCGTTACTTGGCTGCTTCCTTCTCAACTGGAAAGATACGAGAAGGCAAATATTCACACAATTATATGCTGGGAAATTCAGAGTTGCTCCTGTGATTTCCAAAGACACCTGTGCGGCTGCTGTTAATTCCCAGACTTTTATTTTAAGAGGGTTACTGCTGGGGGTATTTCAATGTTGGTTTTTTTATCCACGGTTCAGGAAATGGCATGTCTTAGATCAGAGCAAACGTAAAAGGAAATAGCTCTGCATTGAGAGCAGAGGGTATGCAATAATTAAATTAGGAGCTTGCTTCCACCGGCAGGCCAGCGACAGAACATGGTAACTTTACTGTATTAGTGGCCTAAGCAAATGATGGGTGGGATTTAGCTACACTGAATATCATACAGTGAAAGAAGTCATTGATTTGATTAATGTTGCTACTGTTTCACGACTTATATGTCAGCAGAGTGTTGATTTTTTATAAATTGATTGGTCATGCCAAAGTGTTAGCTGCCTAATTTCTGCTTGTAATATTCAGCCCGGAGTTTGGTTGAGAGCAGTTTGTTGTCAGCATGTGCTACTGTGGTTCAAACTGCTTTGATTTCAGACTGTGTTGAGGGCTGTTTTCCCCTCCTGGTTTGAGGAACAAGCTTTCCAGGGTGGATGTCCACCAACAGAGGTTCCAGAAACACTTTCCACAGATGTTTTTCCAATCTCACTTAAAATCCTCAGTGTGGGCAAAAGCTTCTGCCAGAGAAATTCACATACAGAAAAAACCCTTACAGGAAGGACATCCAGAGGTGCCAAGAGAGCCATCTCAAATTGACTGAAAACTCTGAGTGCTGTGTGTAGGACAACACATTTCCAGTCCCATTTGGTTCTGTTCTGACATGGAGGGAGCAGAGGCAGCATCCCTGATGTCTTTCCCCACCATGGCCCATTTAGAACCCCACTTAGCTTGCTACCAGGGGGGCGATGGGTCTTGTATTTCTGGTGGCTGGTATATCTGGTGTATCTCTGCTTTCTGAATCACAGGCAATCCTACAGCATCAAATCAATTATTGGTATAACTCTTGTGCCCGCAGATCCAAAAGCAGCAATTTGTCCCTCTTCCACAAAGCATATGAGCATGGTCAGGTGCAGAAAGATAAATTAGCATTGAAAGAGAGCATGAGAGGATGGGACATCTTTCTTTTCATCTGTGAACTAGCACATCTGACCATGTTTATAATAATCAGACATTTAGAAAAGATTAAAAGGTTAGTCCATTACCTTTGTTTGGGGCAATAGTTTGAATAGATGATGGATTTTGTTATCATGATTTTGCCTAAGTAACTTCTACGGTTAGCTGCTTCTAGTTTAGTAATCAGCTTATCACCTTCTACCCTTTTCTGCTCATTTTCTATGAAAGACATAAAATATACTTTGAGATTGGACAAGCAAGTGAGATGACGCTTGTTCTCAAACTGAATATTGTGAGGAGGGCACCATTAAGATACCAACTCAAGCTCTTGCTTACCACTTCTGGAAATCACAGATGGGATGCAGTGGCAAAAGCAGCTAAAGGTGAGGCAAATCTGGCATAACTTTGTTGTTGTGAGATATTCAGTGATGTTTCTTTTGTTGTCATCCCAGATTTAAGAATTGTTGTTGGCTTTCTTCACCCTGTGTTTTGCCTAGCTCTTTGAATGAAAGCAGGCTCAGAAGGGCACTGATCTCTAGACTGACGTGTCTAAACACATCGATGTACTTGCTGCCAGCTCCTCTCCTCTTACCCTGGGTGTTCTCCATTATCACTTCATTGCATAGGTCTGTTGGTGAGGATTTCTACTGTAAAGGTTTGCTGGGATGGGAGCTGCATCCAGCTCATTTTTGGTATCAAGTGATGCTGTGCTACGCAGATATTGCAGAGTGTCAGCCAAACTGAACTGATGCCGTTTAATGCTATAAGTCATGGTTTCTGACAGCTGCTGGCTTATTGGTGTATTTTGTTCACCAAGCATATTTTGCATGAGTTGCAAAGATGATGCTATCAGTGGAAGTGGAGTCACGATGGCAAGCAGAAACGCATGGGCAGCAGCAGAGCACTGGGGCAGCAGAGAAAGGGTTGAGGGGAGAAAGTTGTGGTGTTTAACTGGAGTTGAATTCTGCTTCAGAATCTGTGATTCAGTATTTCTGACCTGTAAAGGAGAGCCTCCGCTGCTGTCACTCAGGCTGACCATATCCTTATCTTTTCCTTTGCTCCTGAGGCTTAACTCTGTTGACTTCATTGCACCCTGGAGCCAGCTGCTTGCCGGCAGCTGCAGTCAGAGCATGTGTGAATATTCTCCCTCACTGCAGGGTGTATTGGAAAGAAAGTCAATGAGGTTAAGCTGCCACCTCTTACAGCCACCCATGAGACAAGCAAGCTACTCCCAGGCAGTAGACTAAAGTATTCGAAGCCGTAGTAGTGCCTCCACACAAACACACACACACCACGCCAGCTAGGAGACGATGTCATCTTGATGTGAAACACCACTATGATGTGACGTCACCAGTCACTGTGGGTTTAAGAGTTAAAGTGCATTCACTATTCTATGTATTTTCTTAAGAAAATAGTTGTGGCAATTATGAGAGGCTACTGTAGCTTTATAAATACTCTTAAAAATAATAATTTATGACACTAGAGAAAGGAGAGGCTTTCTCCTTCACGATCGAGACCAGCCTATTTATTAATTTACTTCTTCGCCCTGTACCAAGGTGGTCCATATTTTCATAGAATCACAGAATGGTTTGGATTGGAAGGGACCTAAGAGATCATTGAGTTAAAACCCCCCTGCCATGGACAAGGACACCTCCCACTAGCCCAGGTTGCTCAAAGCCTCATCCAGCCTGGCCTTGAACCCCTCCAGGGATGGGGCATCCACAGCTTCTCTGGGCAACCTTCTTCATATCAAGATATTTGCAGCACCAGCCAGCCATTTTAAGCCTGGAAACACAGTTAACACATTGCATATGGCCAAGTTGCCTTTTAAAAAGCTGCCCACACCTTGGTAGTGTCACCAGGTTTCTCCCCTCGGATCTGGGCTGGTGGAGTTTGGTGCACCCGGCAGGCACAAAGAACCATGTGTGTTGTCCACCGTGCATGCCTGGTTCTCCCACTGCTGCTGAGCAGCGCACACGGCTTTTTGTTTCTGCCATTTTCCAGCCTCTCCCTACCAGTCTGGGCACACAATGACTCCAGAAGACCATAAGGAAGGCAAATTAAAATGATGTGCTTTGGGTTGTGCACTAGCGAACCTCAGTTCAGCTTCAGAAGTTCATTGTTAGTCTTTCAGTATGATATCGGCTCCCTCAGCAGCTCAGACAGCAGCAGCAGATGGGCCTAAGAGTTATGTTTTGGAGTGTGCCTGCCCCTCCTTGCTCTTCCTGTCTGTCTGTGCGCTTCACATTTTGCATTGTAAAAATCACACAGCATGTATCCCAACACCCCCCCCAGCAGCAACAACAGAGAAACCCTGGGAATAGCAGTAAATGTATCTGTGGGACTGAAAGACACCTCAGGATCCCAGGATCCTGCTTTCTGCGGTCCCAGGTTGCATTCCCTAGTTAAGCACCATCAATATCAATACTTAATGGTATTCTCTAAGCTCAGGCAGTGAAGAAAATAGGGTTGTTATCTATCAAAGCACATTTTAGTTTTTGACAAGTAAAAAGCAGCATGGGGAATGCAGTAAGTCTGAAATGAAAGCCTAAAAGAAAACTCATATAACATCTGGTGTCATTTATCCCCTGTTGGCCTTTCATAGTGTGATATGATGAGCTTGTTCTGATTTAAGATCAGATGATTTGGTTTGAAAGAGGAGAGTGGGGGATGCAGCCAGTCTGGCAGCAAATTGGGATACAAAATCTGCTCAAATAATTGGAAACACAACAGATTTTCCTTAACTGATGCCAGTGGCATCTTAGTTTATCCATCTCTCTCAGCTGAATTTGTTAAGTGTATTATCTTATTGGTTTTAAAGTTTTCATCTCACTTATTTGCAGGGGAAAATGTGAGCAAATCAGTCATGATGGATTGCCTAATTTTCTGGGCTGAATAAACCAGTTTTATAAGACTGTTGATTCCTGGGTTATTAGTTAATAGAAACATTTATCAATTTCTTTATAGAGAAGGGGAAAAAAACTTTAACCAATGATTGCATTTTAAAACTTTCACTAATGTTTCCACATAATGCTTAGTGTTGGACATGAATATGGTAATCAGAGATTTAGGGTTGGCTTGAAGCAGTTTAGTTTTTTTTTTTTTTGGTCCTTCCTCCCTTCTCTTTTTTCCTGTAGAAATTAAAAAAAGTTAAAGCAAAAGGATGTAATCAGATTGGTAATTATATTGAGTGTTTCTTGATCAAGAAAAGGGTCATAGGAAGAGAAAGATAATTTCCTAGCTAGCAAATGTGATGCCTGTTCCTACTACCAATTTTCTTTACACAAACGGGGCCCGATTCTTAAGCACATAGGTAAAGTTACCTACCGTTCCATGAACCCATTGAAGTTCTAAATAAATGCAAAGCTTTTCGTGTGGTTCACAATTGAGCCTCTGAAAATATCCATTTGTTGATAAAGGTCTAAGTGATATAATCTGTAAAGTGGCCCTATTAAAAAAAAAATTAAATGTTTCACTTTGTGAAGAGAAGGACTCTCACTTTTACAAATTGTCAGATCTGAGTCTCATCAAAGTTAGTTTTAAAATGCAATGTCTCCAAGCAGATGAAGACTCCATGTAAACAGAGGAGTGATGCAGCCAGCTGGTGGCATTAGATGTGGCACTACACACTGCCCCAGCTGACACACACAGCAAAGAAAAAAGGTCTCTTGCCCTCATCCAGGGCACAGCTTGCCCTTACCCAGAGTGTAGCTGTGCCCATTATCTACACATTATAAAGCCCTTTGCATAAAGGGCCTTAATGTAACTAAGAATCTTTGCACATTGATCAAACCGAAGTATCATTTAAAAAGACATCAAGTTCAGAGCAAGAATACATCATGTGTGGACTGGTGAATAATGAACTCAGGTTCCAAATGAGATGCAGTTGTGTCCATTAAATTTTTTTAACACCTCTATTTCCACCTCCATCTCCTTTTTAACATCTCAGATGCCTGTGTTGAGCCTTGGTTCCAGAAATGCAAAAGACTCTTCCTTCAGAATAAGAATGAAGGGAGTTAAAAAACTTTTTTGCAAGTAGACTTTGCTGTGAAATGTTATCTTTTGTTAGTTCAAAGGTTTCTGAAGATATAAATTCTTCACAACTGCCCTGAGGTACTGAGAATGTAAATTGAATACTTTACAATTTGTAGACTGTTCCTGCAGTAATGTGTATCTCCTCTGTGAGTGAGTGTTTAGGGATTTTTCAATTACTGTAGTCTGAAAATTCTCTGAGATTCTTTAGGGCAGAAAAAGGCTTCCTTCTCAAAGTTGAGTCACTGATGTTCAAATTAGCTGCCAAAAGCATTCTAATGATCTGTTCCAGATTTTGCTAAACAGGGAAAAAAATTGGCCCATTTCACCAGGGGAAAGAGAAAAAAAAAAAACCCAAGACTTTCCTCCCCCACCATAAGTATTCAAGGGTTAGGCATTTTGCGAGGGTCACGAGTGAGATGAATTGTTGACAGTAAGTACACCTTGTTCGATAGGTCAAGGTCATTATTAAGGGATTCAAATGAACTTCTTTACATTTCCAGGGCTGTAGCATATGTGTGGCCTCCAGGCTCACAGTGCTGTTTAATAGCTTTTGCAAAGCCGTAAGTTAAATGATAAATCGTTTGAATATGTCTTTAAACCCAGTACATTTCAAAAATTGTATACAGTACTCTCATATTTTTATATACTGTGATCAAATGCATTTTACAGAGCATAGTGCAAACGGTCAGAAATACCCACTTTGTACCAGCTGATTATGATTTAGCGGTGTTTACTGTAGACTATTCTTGCTGCAGTTTATTGCTGCTAAGGTCAATAACTAATACAATTTAACAGCTATTGCATTTCTAATAAGTAAAAGATCCCAGTGTGTTTCTATACACAAAGTGCACCAAGAATAGTGCAGTTAAAAACACCCAGGTACTGGGGGTGGTGGAACTCCATAATATTAAGTAACTCCTTAGGACATCAGTAAGATGTTCTGTGGCAGACAGTGGAGGTGACCATCTCCATCCATCCAGTTGTCCAGGGTTAAGCCACTTCCCAGCTTGAAAGCGGGTGGGTGGACTGCTGCACCAGGCTGGCTCATCTATAGGATCTTTCCTAAACCTGTGCATTGGTCATCTGTCTTCAGATGCACTGCTGACATAATTAGTCCCCAGATGATGCGATTCACTTGCCAGGATTTGGGTTGTTTTGCTCATGTGGTTTCTGCACCACCATTGGTCATCTGGAGCTGCCTCTGACTCAAAAAGTGGGGAATGTTCTCTGAAATTAAAAGGCAATGACAGATTCACGTGTGATGAGAGGAAGTATTTCTTGCTTGGTGCAAGAGGGAACTGGTGGAACTCAGTGCCATGAGGTGACACGTTCTGAGAGCTGGAAAGTTAGAAATGAGAGAGAAACTGTTTCATTCCGGTAGCCTGGTACATTCAGCCTTCGTCTGCTACCCTGACCTTGTTTGAAACATTTAGTGAGTATTTCGAGTCTCCTTTCAAGTTTTTCTCCTGGTCCTGAGCTGGTTGCTCTCTGGCTAGCACACTCCATTAACAAACCTTGTTTTAATTCAGATCTCATCTGTTATAATCCTTGTAGTCCTTGGGAGAGGAGATCTACCAAAATTCATCATTTCCTATTCCATTCCTCCCTACCCACCATTGTTAGTTTGCTCCACCGCTTGCTTTACCACTTACATTTGTGTGACTTTCTAGTTGTCCCAGAGACTTTGTAGCCATTTAAAATATGCAAAATATGTATGCTTTTAAAAAAAAAGTAGTATACAGCCTCCCCTTTCTGGTCCATTTGTTAAATGGTGTTATTGCAAATGAAACCCACATCTTTACAGTGGCCAAATTCAGTTCACGGTTACTGGTGAATTTTCCTTCCCCACCTCCAGCTCTGCCAACAGCCCCTTTCTGCACCCCCAGTAGGCTGGTGTGTTTTTGACCATGCCAAATGTGACACCTACCTTATCTGCAGATCTGCCAAGGGTCAGAAGCCCTGCAGTGTGCTCTTCATACACCATCTGCACTACGCCTGGCTTTCAAGTGTGTGATCCAGCAGGGAGGAGATTTGTCTGCATAGGAATTCTTCATGTGATACAATGAAGATACATAATTAAAGAGGATTTTAATGCAAGGAAGTATCAGAAACATAATTTTGACCATCATGTCAGGGCTTAGACATACCAGCAGACTTTCTGTGACTGAGGAAAAAAAAGTCACAACTGATGAGCCTTCTTTGGCTGATCGCTTCTTAAACAAACTCCTGCAATAATTTTCCGTTGATAATGTGGCTTTAAAACAGGGAAATAAGGACACTGGCAATTGGGTTATATGCCACAGTTAAATCCCATGAGACCCAGGAAATACGAGTCAAGAGCGGTTTGGTGAACACACAGCAGGCACGAGTATTTTCCACACTGCTTTCTCTGCAACCCAACTTTTTAACCCTGGGTCTTTGACTTTTCTCTAGCACTATTTAGTTGCACAAATTATCCAGGATAAACTGAGTAACTGGGCCAGATTGTGCAGTTTTATGTGTTTATTTCTGGGTGAGCAATTTCTGGGATCTGTTAATGTTCCCCGGCTGGATTATGGAAGTGCCGACCTTCTCCCTTTCCTGAACATGTTGGTGTTTTTTCCCGATGGTCTTTTGCCAGCAAGGATGACATAAGCCATGGTCAGGCTTGTTCCCTGGCAACCGTCCCATTTCTTGGCTTTTTCAGCTCCAGCTGAAAGCCCGTCCGAGTCACCCTGCGCATTTCCAGTGTATCAAACAGACACAGGCTCAAGCTAATCTTGTTAGCACAATGAGGCAGTTTTCAAACACTGCAGCAAATCAAATCATCCCTAAGGACCAAGAGGGAGGGAGGAGAAGGTGGGGGAGGAGGAGGCAAAGGCTAACCATCAAAGGTGGAATTAACACAGAGGGAGCCTAGATGCTACCTGGCTACCTTTGGCGAGGCACCACAGGGTCCTGCTCTTCCCAGTGCCACCTCCCTCCCCGCCAGTCCCCACATCTGCGCCATGCTCAGAGCGAAGGCGGCAATGGGCAGTGACAGTGAGGGAGCTCATCTATCTGGGAGGAAAGAAGCAGCTTTGATGGTTCCCCAGTGGATGTAATTGTGCTCATTACTGCCCATTTACATTTCATCACTCGATTATCACAAATGCCTCATTACTGTTGATAAGGGTTTGCTGTTGAACTACTTGCTAACTATTCATTCCTGAGCTTTGCTGTCATCAGGCGGACCAGTGTGAGACAGGAGGGGACTGGGGAGGGCTGGGGAAGAGGGGGGACAGAGAAGGCATTGGGGGGGCCGTGGGGGGAGAGGAGAGACAGGAGGTGAGAAAGGTCTTCTATCAGATTTGATTAAAGGCTGGGATTTAAATCGATATTTAATAAAGTGGCTGCTGCCACATAACGCGTGCAATTCCCCATGCAGGCAGAACCATGAATCCGAGGGCCTTGCTGCCTGCTACATAACTCAATTGGGTTTTGTGCACTGGTCTGGCACCTGTGTCCCTGAGCACAGCGCTTCCGAGGTAATGGGTTTATGAGCCAATGAACAGAGCTGATAGGTTCTAAATGGATTAACTAGGTGTCTGCAGCCTAGTGATGAATATATCAGGGGAAAAAAAAAAAGAGAGAGAGAGAAAGGAAAAAGGGGAAAAAAAATGTCTGCATAAGCAGAGAGTGATAGAATGTGTTGACAGACACCGTGGCTGTCACGAGCCCCACAGGGTGAAACGCTGCTCAGCTCCTGTCAGTCAAGTGCTCTCTGAATAACGGGTGAAGATACCAGGCAGTGAGGCTTCACAAGCCTGCAGGTGCCAGGTAGCATCACCCTGCTGCTGCTGCTGCTCCGAAAGCTGCTGCAAAAGGCTAAAGTGGGGCATGACTCATCTCACAGCCATGGCCAGCTCACGAGTTCATCAACAGCACCGGGTACACCTCTTCGGCTGGTAGGCCTGCCTTCTGCGATGGCTTAAGCGCATGCTCGAGCCAACCTGCATGTGTATTTATATCACTGGAAATAGGTTATTGTTGCTATTATTGTGGTCTCGCAGTGGTTCCTCAAGCAGGGTTGGATTTCTGCAGTGCTGAGTCCTGCATGCAGACATCCGCTGTAGGGCAGTTCCTGCCCTTAAGTACTTTTAAAGTGAATAAACCACAAGAGTGATGACAAGAAGTATTCTCGTCTTCCCAGTTGGGGGATAGGAACCGATAGATTAAATAATTTGCCTTAGATTCCATGAGAGAGCTGGAAATTGAACCCAAATCTCTTAAACTCACATCTAATGCCCTAACTATGAAGTCATCCTGCCTCCCGTGGAAGGGGCTGTGGAGTCTCATAGTCCATGACTGATGTGCGGAATATGTGGTAAGTGGAAAATGAAATCAGATAGGCTTTAATGCTGACCTCCATTTACTACTATTAAGCTACCAACAGTACAGTAGTAGGTTGGAGACTTTAGTGGAGTTTTATGTCTTTCCTACCTCATTTCATATCAGACAATAAGATACATGTTTTGTGAGGGCTGTAATCTGACATAGCGCTGCAGAAAAAAAATATACAAGTTACATTAGTATATGCAGACAGAGATAAATGAGCTGGTGTCTGTACCCACTGTCACAGTTACACAGGAGTTAACCAGACCGGATTGAAGTAGGCAGCTGTTCTTTAGAATATGTTGTCTTTTCAACAAAATTTGAAAACTGAACATTTTTATTTAAAAAATATTTCCACAGTGCTCATGGGAGTTAGATTTTGGATCTTTATCCCACTATTGTTCTTGCTGTGTGATTCTCCCTAAACAGATTACATTGCATATAGTTCTCACTTCTTGCTGAGCTGCTGCAATGAATTATGGAATCCATTGGTTTCCCATGGGAAATGAAGTCTGGAATATCAGTACCTCGGATATTTCCAAATTTAAAACTCTGGTTTTGAAAAAANAAAAAAAAAAAAAAAAAAAAAAAAAGTAAAAAGTAAAAAAGGAACCTTTTGCAAGAAATGGCAGATTTTCATTTTTTGTTGAAAAATGGGGTAATTTTTACCCTTAAATATGTGTAACATGGAACAGTGTAAGCACACCAGATAGCTGTATAATATGTTCTTGCACATAAACCACAACTTAAAACAGTTGTCTGATCATGTTAGGCCATGATTTCAAAAGTCTACCCAGTCAGGATGCCTCCAGGAGAGCAGATTCTCTGAGGATGCTGAACACCACTTCTTTACTTGAGGTACTGCTGTGCACCCACATTTACTGGTTGCTTTTGAAATTCTTGTCCCAGTTTTTACTAAGTTGATTTCTGAAAAGAAAAAAAAAATCAGTGGTATGAGTTGCTGTTTTTCTACAAAAGAGCATCTACAACAAAATTGTATGCAATTAGAGTGACTGGAATCACTCAGTATTATTCAGACCATCTGGGTAAACTGTATAATGCCATCCTGGCTATAGCAAACTGCATTCAAAAGTACTATGAGAAGAAGCAGGTTTTAATGTAAGGATACATTTTGAAATAGGAAGAGAGAGTTATGGGCATGAAGGTAAAAATATCCACCATTGGATGGTCAGAAAATGGCTGGCTCTGTAAAGATAACAAAAACAAACCCCTTCTCTCCAATCGCAATGCTTGTCTGACACACTGAATTTGTGAGGGATTACCTTCTCATTTCAAGTTCACTTTGTATAATTCAGTTAGATCTTCAGCCACACAGGTAGGTGAAGACCATGGACACAAATGTTCTTGAGTTCTGAAGTCTCTAAATGAAGCCTGAGAATACGAAAGATGCAATAGATGCCATTATATAAGTCTACATTAAATGAACGGCTATTAGTAATAACCAAAGTGTATCTCCTTATGTCTCTATCTGTTAAGAGTTTCTTCATGTTGCTTATTTCATTGCTATGAAAACAGATTAGACAATAGGATATTTTCTCCCTCAAACCGGAGAGAGAAAAAAAAAGGTGAACTGGAAATAAAAGTGTGACCCACCAAAAGGAAAAAGTACTATACTTTGGAAATACCAGTGTGACAAACATCCAGTGCACCATTGATGGAGTCACCATGGGGGATGTGGTGTGCCACTGCACATAGTCTGGCTGGGGAGCAAAGTCAGCAGGCAAGCATGAAAGCCTGAGGTTAACTGACTGTTTACAGTTCTCATCAGGGAAAGAGGTGATACTGAAAGAAAGAATGACTGCACCTGGCCACAAGGCCACCTCCTATTTGGACTTTCCTGAGAGAAAAAGCCATGAAAATAGATATTTTTTTTTAATGGAAATTTTAAATTCTGTTCAAGTTCTGTTTGTTTTGCTCAAAAATCTGCTCTGCTATTTGCTGTTGTTATTAATGAAGATTCCTGTTTAATGATTATTCCCTTAAGATGTGAATTAGTTTTTTAGGTAGGTCACTTGTTCCAGTCTTAAAAATGTGACTGTTGCCAACATTTCTGACATCAGTTACTCAGTGTGAACTCCAGTGCAGATAGAGTTGGAAAGATGTACACAGGTCAGTGTATTCAGCACGGGAAGAAAGAAAATGTACCTGCATTTACTTGCCTGATCAGGAAATACCAAAGTAAAACCTTATACAGGAACAAAACATATATCTTTTTTATTTACTGGTGCAATGTGGAAAATGTACAAAAATGCATTCTTACCATTTTCATACCAGAATGATTCATTTTATTAAAAATATCAATTAAATATTCCTGCCCTGCTCCCTCCATTCCCAGCCTTCCTTCCAGAATAAAAAGACCCTTATGGGGGAGGAGTAGTTGCCTCCTGGCATCAAAACATGGGCTGTGTGCATCCCTCTGTTCACTAGAAATGACAGATCCCTGAGTCACTAAATAGTGACTCAGAAGCAGTGAGATGACCTTGAGATGCTCTCTGATAAGCCAGCTCTGATGCTTTTGTTGTGGTTTGCTATCCCTGATCACACTTTGCCTTGCTTCCTGAAGGGAAAATGGAGATGCAGCCAGAAACAATTGTTTTGAGCTCACCAGGAGGCAATGGTTCTCATTAGTAAAGGTTCCCCTCTTTCTGGTTGCTGCCCTCTGTGGAGAGGGGAGGGTCCTTGGTCACCCTCCTACCATGATCCCTCCAGCTGAGGCCTGAAAAGTCCTCTCGGATGGCGTAGCCAGCACTTCCTCATCCATTCCTGCAAGGAGCTTTAAATCGTGTCCCTTCTGGTCTCACCCCATGAAATACTGGGGGTACACATATGCATGGATTTGTGCTGAGGAGTGGTCCACAAGCAATTTATTCTATAGAAGCAAATTTTGCAGCACTAAGGTATGTAAAACTGCCTCTAAAATGGCTTAGGGTGCTGAGCACTGACAACCATTACAGCAGGAAGAGCAGTGTGGGTGCTCCTCTCCTCTGGATCTTGGCCATGGGGTCAAGTCATCGGAAGGATTTACTCATACCTCAGCTGAGAAACGTTTTGCAGATACAGCTCACTGAAGGCATCTGGACCAAGGAAGATAATTAAACCAGGACAGAAACAAAGACAAACTCCTTTCATAACCCAAAGTAGTTTCGACCAATTGAGTCTCTTTGTTTGCATCAGCTAAACATTTGTGCATGGAAATCCAATGGTTAGAATAAATATTTGGTGCCTACTTGGTAATATTCATGAAATGCATTTACTTGTTTAGATTTTTCCAAATCTGCATACCTAAACTTTAAGCATATGTGCAATCAGCTTTAAATTTTCCAAACAAAAATAGATCAAGAAAGGGGGGGAGAAATAGCATCTGCTCCTCAGCTAATCAAACCACCCAGGGAGTTTGCCCGTAAACATTGCAATGACCAGGTCCTCATGCTGCTCCTTATTCCTTACATGTCACATTGCATAATGGCCGTTAACTGAAAGCAGATCACTGGAGATCGCTAAAAAGTGGTTTTCAATCCCGGCACAGCAATCCTAGATTTTCTGTAGAGTGTCATGCAGCTTAGTCTTCCAATTAAGAAGACTTGGACTGCAGCTGAGGACCATCTGAATGAGTTTATCCCCTTGGAAATAGCTACAGTCATGGCCCAGTTGCTGCAGGTGAGATGAGAGCAGCGTTCATTTACACCAGCTGAGCACCTGCCTCAGGAGTACTTACCATCTCCCCTCCCTAAAAAATAACCCATGTCTGTGCAAAGGCAAGCACTTTATAGTTGTTTAATTGCCTCTAGGTTTCTGTTGCTACCGATAGCCATAAGAGGTGGTGGTGTGTGGGTGCCCAGGGATCAGCTCCTGTGAGGAGTGGTTGTGGCTGCCCCACGAGAAACACTGGTAGGGTAGGTGGAGCTGGGAATGAAGCAATGAAGGTAAGAAGGGGGATAGGAGGGTGAAAGTGTTTGTCTTTTTTTGCCTGTTTGCTTTTCTCACTATCCAACTCTATTTCAGTTAGCAATAAATGAAATTAATTTTCTTCAAGTGAAGTCTGTTTTACCTGTGGGGGTACCTGGTGAGTAATCTCCCTATCCTTACCTTGAACCATGAGCTTTTCTATCTTATTTTCTTCCTCTGCCCTGTTGAGGAGGGGGAGTGAGTGACCGAGTGTCTGGGTTGGTGTCTGGCCAAGGCCAACAGACCCTCAAAGGAACGTCACAACAGCAGGAAATAAGAAAATTTTCTTGACATACATAATGTGAATATCAGGAGGCAATCTGTGACTATACGATAGAGTTTATACTAAGTGGAGCAAGCCATCCAGTGTGTGCGTAAAGGGTTGCCTTGTGCTGAACGAAATGCCAGCTTTTCCAGGTCTGATTACATATTCCCTACCAAGAGTTATTTGCTATCTTATTTAATGAGTGCTGGCATGTGTTTGAAAAAGGAAAAGTGATTTCTACCTGTGCTGTTAGCATGACACTTTGAATGGCTTTAGTGGATGGAGTGCTGATACCTTGAAATAAAAAATATTATAGTATACTGTGTACTTAATGTTCCAAGCTACTTAGAACTGTGTCTTGTATCGGACTAATAGGAGATGGAGACAAAGAAACATGCCAATAGAGGGAAAGGTGAGGAAAAAGAGAGATGTGAAGGTTTGCTAGTTTATCTATTACCATTTCATACTACTAACAGTCACTGTATTCCCTGTTGATTTTTTGGGTGTTTCCCCCTTATTTTTACTCAAGATAGGGATCTCTCATAGTCTTATACAATGCATAGCAATCTGTTAGCTGCATGTTCTGTTTTCCCCTTGAATAGACTTTCTGTCAGACATGGTCATGTTAAAACTTGTAGTAGGAAAGGAGTTAGTCCTATCTTACACTGGAAAGACTAAATGTGAGCAGGATGGAAAATGGCTGGGATAGGACTAATGTGTAGTTTCCCCAGTATAACTGTTGCTGGATCTGCTAGTTGGAAGAAAGCCTGTGACACTAAGAAAACGGTGACAGAACTGCTGCCTGGGGAGTCAAGGAGTTGCTTTCATTTCTTGTACCCAGAGTATATGGTGCCAGCTGTTTTGTGTAGTCCTGAATCTGAGTATGTGTCCACAGCCAAGTGCACAGGACTACCATTGTGTCCCTTCACAATCCCCTTTCCACCAGATCAGGATATGCCATTCTGTCCTTTTTAATACATGGGCTGCAAGGGGACTCTGTGCCTAAATAAGGTGTTTCAGAGTAGAACCATTAAGTCACTCTTTCCTTGCAATAAGTTGTAACACACTGAGGAGATTTCTATAAGATTCTGCTCCCCTCCTTGTTAATGCCATACCACCTCCTGACTGTAAGCAGAGCTTAAAACAGTAGCCAAGATGTATAGAGAAATTATTTCAGATTTATTTAGAGACTCATTTGTGTTGAACTAGCTGTTTTCTATTGTGTCAGCAATTCTCTATTGCATTTATTTGTTACTGTGTCATTAGGCAAGAGTACAATCCTATTAAACCTGTACATTACATTTCACAGAATTGTAAGCCTTTTCTATTTCACAGAATGAGAAGAAATATGAATTCTTACTGCTGAAAATTCCTGATACAGCAGTCAAGAATAAAAATATGGCCACTGTCAGAGTAGGAGTTTGATTTTTTTTATTTCCTTTTTTTTTTAAACCTCTGTGTTTTACAATAACCTTATTCCTAAAAGAAAATGTTCTGTTTTGTTCCATTTGTCTGGATGATAAGGAAGACACTGAGACTCTACTGGTGAGGAATTGGAGAGGAAAGTTATCATTCTGTTTCCTCCAGCTAGTATCATATTTATCAAGGAGTGTCTTTGTTTTGAGTTTGCCTTCTGTTTTGCAGTTAGACCACTGACACAAGGTTCTCATAATCATCCATTAAAAACCTGAGTTTAAAATCTAAATTCTTTCTAAACACATGACATGCAAGAGCTTCTGAGTGGGTCGATGGTTGCGGAGGGATGATGGCCTTGGGATTTCCCACATGTTCTCAGGGCCAGCTGGGTGGCTCGCTTTCACTGATCCTGACCAGGGACATTGCTCAGAGCATCCTTGGGTAGCAAAAGTGTGGAGTGGTCTGCTTTTCTTCATGGACATGTAATATCTGGCAGTGCAGATGCTTTGAAAGATCCATGCAAGCAAATGACCATATAGCACAGACTAACTTCTGTCTCTTCTTTTTGTGGATACCTTAGGCATAGGCAACAGATCATGAATTGGAAACCAGTGTGTGGGGGAACAGGTATTTAATCTTGTCACATTTTACCTCCTTAAGAATATAAATGGGGGGGAAAATAGCATTAGTTTGTGCAAATCCCTTCGAAATGGGAGGGAATGTGAGACTAGCTATGAAAGTCTCTAACATGTTGGTGAGAGTGCAGGAGATCGGGGCCTATAAATGGGCTTTTGCTCTTCTGTCTTAATATGATGGATTCACTAAAAATGATAAAGAAGAACTTGACTTTCACTGGAGACAGAGGGCTGTGCTTCTCTTTCAGACTTGGGGTGGGAACCCAACAAATTCTAGTTCCTTTATTGTTTATGCCCCAGCCTTGGGTGTTGTATTGTACAAATCAATGTCTCTACATCTGTTTTGTTGCCCATAAAGAGAAGATAATACCTTCTCCCCTCCGAGGTGTTCTGTAAGGGTGTGGTTTTTGGAGCACTTCAATATTAATGTGATCAATCCTATTTAGGTTCTGGGGATGAAAAGGCTATTTGCAAGATTATAAGTCCTGATCAAATACTTTACTGATTATTTTATCTTCTATGATACGAAAGTTCATAGTACTTTCACTCTAGCAACAATTTCTCTCCTATCTGTAATATATACAAGTTAAGTTATGATGAATTTTGGTTTTAAAAAAGTGACTTCTAGATTTCTACTTGAACTTCTGAATGTGAGATTCTACAGCAATATGAATTTTCTGAGGCTAGTTTTTAGCTCTTATAGAACAACATACTTCTATGTTCAGATGTGGGGCCACCAACATAAAAAAAGACGTGGACCTATTTGAGAGAGTGCAGAGGAGAGCCATTAAATTGGTCAGAGGGCTAGAGCCCTTCTCTGTGAGGGCAGGCTGAAAGAATTTGGGTTGTTCACCCTGGAGAAAAGAAGGCTCCGGGGAGACTTAATAGCAGCCTCCCAGTACCTGAAGGGGGCTGCAGGAGAGATGGGGAGGGACTCTTGATCTGGGCGTGTAGTGAGAGGATAAGGACTTATGGTTTTAAGCCAAAAGAGGGTAGATTTAGACTAGACATTAAGAAGAAATGTTTTCCTGTGAGGGTGGTGAGGCAGTGGCCCAGGTTGCCCAGGGAAGCTGTGGATGCCCCATCCCTGGAGGTGTTCAAGACCAGGCTGGATGAGGCTTTGAGCAACCTGGGCTAGTGGGAGGTGTCCCTGCCCATGGCAGGGGGGTTGGAACTTGATGATCTTGAAGGTCCCTTCCAACCCAAACCATTCTGTGATTCTGTGTTTCTATGGGACTGCACCAATTTACACCAGCTGAAGATCTGGCCTGTTATGTCTGTGTTAATAATAATTTCACCTGGAGTTACACTAATTTTAAATATTAGCAGCAAGGTTATTTATTTTCTGCCATGTACTTGTATCTAGCAATGCCTGAATGTTTACGTTTGTCTCAAGTGGTTTATGGTGACAAAATATTTTGTACAGAACTGTTGTCTCAATTTGTTTATAGTTTTCTTTTTTTATGGGTGAATCATTATGCAAACTGAAATGACTGAACATGTGTTTTCCCTATTATTAATTTTAATCCTTTTCAAATGCTTAGACAGTTTTGAATTTTAAATCCCATATGGAATAAATACTTATATCATCATACAGGTTATTTGCAAACATATATGCTGTGAATCGTACGTGCTAACATGATAACTGCTTCCATGTATTTAAATGGTTGCAATATTAGATGACTGTTGAAATCTTACCTCGTCACAAAATTGGAGGTATGGGGAGTTCTCTAAGAGCTAAGCAAGTTTTATCAGAGCTCAGTATGAAAGACTAAGATGACTGATACTAATTTCTGGTACTTCTTGAGGTAGTTGGTGTCTTTGTATTTGGTCAACTATTTGCATAAAAACACTTGTTTTTCTGCTTTTAAAAATAAGATTTTTATCAATCCTAACTCCTTAATGCAATGTGAAAAGGTCTGGGGTAATACCCGAGTCCAGCTCTGGTGGATTTCCTTGGATGAAAGTTCCCTGTGGAAACATGAGTGCAGGGGGCCACCAGAAAGGAGGGCTGGGGAGAAAAAGGGGTCCTTGGGGCAGGCCCACTGGCAGCAGGGCTGCCAACAACCCAGGCAGTTCTGTGGCAGTCTGGTGAGGCTTGCACAATGGCGACAAGATGAAGAGACTTGTCTAGGGCACAGGCAGGAATTTTTAAGCTCATAAGCAATCCGGTATCAGCCAAACCTCTGACTGATTTCTCTAGGGTGAGTGAAGAAGGACCAGGCAGGGTTCTCTGTTAGTACTCCAGAGTTCAGGTTGAGGCTGCAAAGGGCTTCCCATCCCAGCATGCTTTTTTAAAAAATATGAGTCACAGTTGCTCATGCACAGCATGAGACACCTGGAAGATGCCAGATTCACTAAGACTTTGAGTGTTTAATCTTTTCAGTTTCAGTCATCTCAAGGTGGACAAGAAACTTGGGGCTGGAAAAGTACTCAGAGTACATGTTTGAAAGGGTAAAAATCATAATCTATACTGTCTGTTTTTCTAACCCATGATATATGTATCATACTATCCCCAATTCCTTGCAGAGTAGCCCTGTTTTTCATGCACAGGAATGTCACATCTTGAAGGAGGACATATTCAATGGCAGTCACCATTGTAGGTTTCATGTTATTAAGAAATGTTTTTAAGACTACTTTCTGTCATTCACTTTCTTTGATTTAAAGTATATGTTTACCTATTTTGCATTGCAGTATTTTATCACAGATGTCCTGGGTGTTAATGCAAGTTACTTTAACTGTATTCATACACAAACACACAAATACACGTAGCCTATTGATCTATGTTTAAAAAAGTGAGGCTATATCACAGCAGTGTATTTTGCCTTCAGAGTACTAGCTTATATGAAGATCTCCATCAGTATTGGACACCATCTATAGATGGCAGCTCACAATAATGAGACACCCTAATATGGCCCTTTAGTGAAATGGACCTTTAAATTTTTTTTTTTTTTTTTTTTGTGATTTAGCATCATGAGACACTGGAACAGGTTGCCCAGAGCAGCTGTGGATGCCCCATCCCTGGAGGAGTTCAAGGCCAGGCTGGATGAGGCTTTGAGCAACCTGGGCTAGTAGAGGGTGTCCCTGCCCACGTCAGGGAGGTGGAACTTGATGCTCTTTAAGGTCCCTTCCAACCAAAACCATTGTGTGATTACTGAGCACTTTCACTAGGACATGTATAGGGCAAGTTAATTGAATTCTGATGATGGCAGGTCAGGAAGTTATGGTGAAAGTTACATCTAACGTAAATGTATAAATATTTAAAACATTGTAAAAGACTAAACCACGAGCTTATATCTACATAGTTAGAGACCAGAGGCAAATTTGTATTTGCCTATTCTGTCATTGACCCTCCCCAGCAAATATGGGGTTTATTTTATGTAATATTTTGATTTTTGAGCTGTTTTGAAGGGGTGGGGTTTTTTTGGGTAAACATGATTCAGTGTCACTGGAAAAGTACCTGAAAATTCGTATGTTACTTTTCAATGAAGACTTTGTGTTTTCTAACAAGTCAAATCCATTAGCTAAATACTGATGAACAGAGAAATGCAACGCAATGTATAGGGGGCCTTTGGTAGATTGAGATGGNAAGTTTTATCAGAGCTCCGTATGAAAGACTAAGATGACTGATACTAATTTCTGGTACTTCTTGAGGTAGTTGGTGTCTTTGTATTTGGTCAACTATTTGCATAAAAACACTTGTTTTTCTGCTTTTAAAAATAAGATTTTTATCAATCCTAACTCCTTAATGCAATGTGAAAAGGTCTGGGGTAATACCCGAGTCCAGCTCTGGTGGATTTCCTTGGATGAAAGTTCCCTGTGGAAACATGAGTGCAGGGGGCCACCAGAAAGGAGGGCTGGGGAGAAAAAGGGGTCCTTGGGGCAGGCCCACTGGCAGCAGGGCTGCCAACAACCCAGGCAGTTCTGTGGCAGCCTGGTGAGGCTTACGCAATGGCGACAAGATGAAGAGACTTGTCTAGGGCACAGGCAGGAATTTTTAAGCTCATAAGCAATCCGGTATCAGCCAAACCTCTGACTGATTTCTCTAGGGTGAGTGAAGAAGGACCAGGCAGGGTTCTCTGTTAGTACTCCAGAGTTCAGGTTGAGGCTGCAAAGGGCTTCCCATCCCAGCATGCTTTTTTAAAAAATATGAGTCACAGTTGCTCATGCACAGCATGAGACACCTGGAAGATGCCAGATTCACTAAGACTTTGAGTGTTTAATCTTTTCAGTTTCAGTCATCTCAAGGTGGACAAGAAACTTGGAGCTGGGAAAGTACTCAGAGTACATGTTTGAAAGGGTAAAAATCATAATCTATACTGTCTGTTTTTCTAACCCATGATATACGTATCATACCATCCCCAATTCCTTGCAGAGTAGCCCTGTTTTTCATGCACAGGAATGTCACATCTTGAAGGAGGACATATTCAATGGCAGTCACCATTGTAGGTTTCATGTTATTAAGAAATGTTTTTAAGACTACTTTCTGTCATTCACTTTCTTTGATTTAAAGTATATGTTTACCTATTTTGCATTGCAGTATTTTATCACAGATGTCCTGGGTGTTAATGCAAGTTACTTTAACTGTATTCATACACAAACACACAAATACACGTAGCCTATTGATCTATGTTTAAAAAAGTGAGGCTATATCACAGCAGTGTATTTTGCCTTCAGAGTACTAGCTTATATGAAGATCTCCATCAGTATTGGACACCATCTATAGATGGCAGCTCACAATAATGAGACACCCTAATATGGCCCTTTAGTGAAATGGACCTTTAAATTTATTTTTTTTTTTTTTTTTTATTTTGCATTTTTAGTCCCTTTAACAGGTTGCTCAGAGCAGC
>VZTO01006325.1:58084-119829 GCA_013400615.1 Syrrhaptes paradoxus
AGTGAAATGGACCTTTAAATTTTTTTTTTTTTTTTTTTTGTGATTTAGCATCATGAGACACTGGAACAGGTTGCCCAGAGCAGCTGTGGATGCCCCATCCCTGGAGGGGTTCAAGGCCAGGCTGGATGAGGCTTTGAGCAACCTGGGCTAGTAGAGGGTGTCCCTGCCCACGTCAGGGAGGTGGAACTTGATGCTCTTTAAGGTCCCTTCCAACCAAAACCATTGTGTGATTACTGAGCACTTCCACTAGGACATGTATAGGGCAAGTTAATTGAATTCTGATGATGGCAGGTCAGGAAGTTATGGTGAAAGTTACATCTAACGTAAATGTATAAATATTTAAAACATTGTAAAAGACTAAACCACGAGCTTATATCTACATAGTTAGAGACCAGAGGCAAATTTGTATTTGCCTATTCTGTCATTGACCCTCCCCAGCAAATATGGGGTTTATTTTATGTAATATTTTGATTTTTGAGCTGTTTTGAAGGGGTGGGGTTTTTTTGGGTAAACATGATTCAGTGTCACTGGAAAAGTACCTGAAAATTCGTATGTTACTTTTCAATGAAGACTTTGTGTTTTCTAACAAGTCAAATCCATTAGCTAAATACTGATGAACAGAGAAATGCAACGCAATGTATAGGGGGCCTTTGGTAGATTGAGATGGCTGTACTCTAAGCTTTTAATATAATGACCAATGTAACATTGTTTTAAAATGTCTTGCAGAATTTCTTAGCTGAGTGATAAATAATCCAGGGTTCAAGGAGGACAGAAAATATCTTGTGGTACAGCAGTGTGATAAAGCCAATTAATATATAAGAATGTGAAAAAATTCTGTTAACAAGTATTTTGTTTCCACTACTTTAAAAAGGAATAGCAGATGTTTGCTGAGATTTATAAAATTAAAAAATATCCTCTTAGTTTTTTAGTAGAAAATCATCTGTTTACAGGAAAAGCTGTCAATAAAAAAAGTCTCAATTTTATCTGATCGCTAGAGTGCATTGGTTGTCTGTAAAAGGTCAGCTTTTGCTAATATTTTTTTAATGCAATAGCACTTGAGATCCAACAATAATGCTACAGTTCAGAAACCCCTTTGTGGTGACAGCTGGTAAACACCTTCTTTCTTAGTGTCGGTCCCAGTGACACCCTTGGAACATATGCTGGTAGATGAAACAAATACTGTGTAGACAGCTCGGGAAACTCCCAGTTTGTAATTTATTTTTCAAGATGAATTAAATTTGTTTGCTACATCAAAAAAGCACCAAAAAGAATAACATGAGACACAAAAGAGGTAGCCAACAACTGCCATTTGGAAATAGTGTAATTCCCCTGTGTATTTACTCTGAAAATTGTTCTTTTAAGAGTAACGGTATTCTATCAGCAGTGTCTTCAACATCACTGTAAAGTTTCTGAGACAAATTATTCTAAGTGACCGTAGTTCAAAAGAGGGAATGAACCTAGGTTAGTGTAATGATGAGGTAGCATCAAAAAGGCCCAGAAGACTGCAAAGGTTAAAACAATTTGTCATGCAATCGGATTAATTCATCCTAAAGTAACTGTTATAATGTAATGTCAGAATTCTTTTTTTTATTTTTTTCTTTTTTTGAAGCTTATTACTATTCTAATTTTTCTAAAAAGCCAGGTGGAAATTTTGTAAGCATTGACACCTACTGAAGTTTTCCAAATTCATTCCTGTTTATGTAACTATCATGTCACAAGGAAGGTAGATAGCTGATAATTGGAACAATTTAATAATTTCTGTGCTACAGATAGTGCATCTTTCACTCGTATGTCCTGTGGGTCTGCACGAAGGACATCAGAGGAATTACTACCCTTACCACCTTTGTCCAGAGATATTTCTTCTTAAGGCACTTTAGCCTATCTTTCAAGATCTCTGTTAAGTGATGTGTGATTCAAAGATTTATTTTCCCTCTAGTCATTTTAATCCAGAATACATACATGCATATATATGTGTGTGTATTTAAAAAAAATAAATATTATTAATTATAAAATACTCTTTATAGATATGTTTCAAAGTTTAGAATTCCCAAATAAAACAATATTCCCAACAGTGTTTTCCTAGTTTAAAATTATTCATATGCGTTCCCCAGAGTACTGGGAAAGCAGATAGCAGAGGCTTTTTATATACAGCGTATAACCGACAAAATCAGGTTCCTGGCATACAGATGAAAAGGTGTCCCACTTCTGCTGGATGTGCTTTTTGAAAACTTACAAGGTGGTATTCTTTCATTCACTGAGGGCAATGCCTTGGGAAGAGCTGGGAGGGAAGAGACTGGTGTTTCAGGAAAAAAAGATTACTCGGTATCCAGAGATCATCTGGGAACCAAGCGAAGGAGTATGTGTGTGGTCTGAGGTCAAGTGTCCCTATTGTTCAACCTAGTCTGTCTCTCAATAATGAACTAGTCATTCTGCAAGCTCGGTCTTTGTAATAGAGCCAAGAGTAGAGGAAGGCTTTAAGCAAGCATATTGCTGATGCTCACATTTGCCCCCATTGAATGTCACTGATGCTTAACTATTGCTTCTGAAAATGTTGCCTACTTTTTCTTACCTCTTCTGCCCTCTGAGGGACAGGGAAACCAGGGGCTCCCCCTTTGCTGGGGAAGTGTTGGCAGGTCTGGATCTTTAAACTGGAGGAGGGTTTAGACTGTGGAGCCTGACTGGCTTGATGTTGGAGTTTATCAGCTGTTAGTTTTGCCTCTGAGGCAACAGCCACTATACCTGGGGCTGAATTAGGCTATGCCTAGGTTATTTTAATAAAAGGGATATTCCTTAACTTTTAACTTTCTAACACTGTGTCTGTTGCTTTGGAGACAGAGTGAGCTGTAAGTAGAACAATTTAACAGCTTCTGTCAAAAAACTTGGAACCGAAATGGCTGTTTGACTTAAGTAGTTGAGGGATATGTTTGGTTTTATTTTTCTGGAAAAAGTTGAGAGGCCAGCAGTTAATGCGATTTGATAAATGTTTTCCTTCCTTGAACAGCCTCTGAAGGGGGCTAGGTTCAGTTTTGAGCATTACCTCAGATAGTTTTCATAAACAAATTTTGGGAGATGGTGGTTGGGCTGGTTTTGTTGGAAAATACTGTTTCCTCTTTGTGAGACTTAATTCTAAATTATTGTTTGAACATCTGTATTAGAACTTCTCATGCTAAGGTCCTTAGGCACACAGAAGCGTTCCAGAACCAGAGAATATAGCACATATTGTGTTTAATACTTCTAATAGACTTTTCTTCTAGATATACATCCAATTGTTCTTTTAATTCTTTTATTCTTTCTGGCTCCAAAATTTCCTGTAGCAATAAACCCCATATTTTACTTACATGTTAAATGAGAGGGTATTCCTTTCTATTAACTTTAAACAGGCAGTTTCATGTTCATTCAGAATGAGAAGTAATGATAATTGTTACCTGTTTGTTCTCTCCATGCCATTTGTGGTATGCTTTACTTTCCTAGTATCCTCATTTATTTCTTTCTGAAGCAGTAGAGTCTTAATCTGTTCTGACATAGAAGTTCTTCTGCATTGCTGATTAGCTGCATCACCCCTCTCTTTTCGTGGAGACAGAATGCCACAGTGAAGTTCATTAACAAGATCCTTGCGTTGTCCTGGTCTGTGCAAAGCTTGGAGTGGGGAGAAGAAACAACTCATCTGATTTCAAGTGCTTTGATGTGACATAAGAATAAGGAGATCCCTGTATGTACTTTCTACTTACCTTTTAAGTTTTAATGGAGCAGACTATTTGCAGATGTCCAAAAAAGAGTGCAGGTCTGATTCATACACACCTGTCTGAACAGTGAGGGAACAGCCACGTTCTGCAACCACAGCAGCTTTCCACCCAACTTCAAGGGAATACTGAGGATGACCAAATTATTGCAATAAACCAGTCTGCTGTGAGCATACATAAGCAAGTGTAAGCTTATATCAGGTGTTTTATGCCAGATTCTGCTTAGTTATAAGATGATGTTTGAGTAAAGATGTGTGAAAGGAGAGGGAGATCAGTATCAAGGAAGAGTGAGAACCTCCAGGAGCTCTTCCTGTGCCATGTTTCACTGTGCAAGGGTTTTGGCTACAGGTCTGTTTGGGTCAAGCTGCCTCCAGTTGCACACTCCTGGTGTGCTGTACCTCAACAACACTCTCTGTTAAGCAGGCTGCAAAAGCAGGTGAGAGCTGCAAGAACAACTGCAAAAAGGAAAGAGATATAAGAGCTGACAAACACAGATTTCACTACCAGTACAGCCTGCTTCAGAGCAGAATTTCTGCTCGTTTTAAAGTGAAAAATGGTGTCTCTTTGTCATAGTTGTAAGTCTGAGACAGAGGTAAAAATGCTTGGAAGCTAAGAAAGCTGGACAAGTGTTTCTTCTTAAAGAGGTGTTTTTAAGAAATTTATTCATAGAGATGTTTTTCTACAGTTGTATGTTATTCAGTATCATCATAGCTAACAATGTTATTACGATTCCTAGGTTCAACTGGTCAAGAATTCACTGTATTTTCTACTAGGCATTTTCAGTGAAATGGAAACATCAGTTCAAATCTTTCTTTTGGAGAGTTAGATATTTTTTAATAAATAATACATAGATCATCTTGTATTCAGGTCTTTTTCAGTCTTGGGGTGGGGCAGAAGGAAAAGAGGAGGGAAAGAAGGGAGAAAAATAATCAGAAGTTAAAAGTTTTGGATGATTATTTTCATTTTAATTCGAGGAAAAATCGAGAATGTTATTAAAATTAGCATTTTCTGTCCTAAGGTTTAATTGTTATTCAGGGCAGGCCTTCTGTCTTGATCTCTAGCAGTGAAATGGACCTAGTTCACATCTCCTTACTTGACCACACTAATCATTATGCAGACCAAAAAATGTACTTACCTGAAAACTTTACCTGACTAAAAAGATAAAGGATTGAGCCCACAGACCAAGACAACTACCTAAGTTTTTTTTCTAGAGTTGTGGTTTTTTTGTATTTTTGGCATTGTATTTAATTTCTCCAGCCCACACAGCAGACTAGACAGACAAAAGAAAGAGAAGCAGATCTGAAAGAATGCCACTAAGGAAAAAATACTGTAGGTCTGCCCTCTTCTGGGCAATAGGACTCCAGAGCCTGCTGTGACAGCAAGGTTTTGGTTTTCCTTAGTCTTTTACAGCCAGCTGGGTAAGATTTGAGGGTCTGTGAGCTGTTGAGTAATTATAGGTACCTCCAACTGGACCCCATGAACACTGCTGCCTCGTCCTATCTGTCCTCCTGTTATCTCAAACTGTGGGGCTGTCCTTCCCAAATCTATTAGAAAAGAACAAAAATCAGGAACTGGAGGTATGAGGTCATCAGCTCTTCAGCTTGCTGGGGAAAGAGAGACTCTTCCCTCCTCCATTGTGAGCTCCTGTGGTACCTGGTGTGCTCCTCAGGAAATGCTTTAGGACATGGCTAACACAAATCCCAGTGTCTCCATGTGTTGCATGTCCTGCACAGTAAATCCGATCTGGAATGTCATGGTACAGATGACTTTTCACAGGTAACATGGATATCTATGTTAAGCCTGGATTAGAATGAAAGGGTCAGAATGGGAAAAAAAAATTTCAAAGGAACTCTCAACTTAAAGACTTAGCATAAGGAATTAATCTCTCTGATTATGATGTGCAATTTCATCAGGCTATATGCAACTGCATCCTGAAACACAGAAGGTGCATTTGCTCAGAGCCAATAAAAGTTAACTCCTCCTGTCTCTTCCATACGTAAGTGAACATAAAAGCATTTAACTGTCTTGTTATTTTGGGATTTCTTATTCAGTCACTTTACACACTCACATTCTCAGTTGCAGCCATTTCAAATCCTCAGTGGTTTAGTAACCATAAAGGGTTTTTTGGTGAACATTTCCTGCTTTAGACCACCAGGTGCTGGGACCACTGGGACCCAGTCACATTGGCATGGCTCTGCAGTAGATGGAGGGTGCAGCCCATGCTGTGAAATGGCATGGTCGGCCTGCCTGGGTTTGCTCAGAGGGATATTGTTTGGGGTCTGATTGCTGGATTATCCCAGAGTCTGTGAGGGATGTTTGCCATTCCAAATCGTGGTCTCACATGTTATAATCTACCTTACTTCTGCACGTGTTGTTAAGACTTGGCAGTTTTCTTTTTGCTGAGGTGGTGTTTGTGTATCAGACCTCTGACTATGGATGTGAATGTCTGTAACTAAGAACATTCCCACCCCTCATTTTGCTTTTGTGAAGCTCAGTTTTCATGGTTGCTTTCCAAAAAGATAATTTGCATATTTCATCCATTGTTAGTAAACAGATTATAAGGCACTCGTTTGTGTGCTAAATCACAGCAAACTGCGCTTTGCAAATCTGATTCTCATCTCCCCTTCATACTAACCTGGCTTAACTCCATTGATTTCAGTGGAATTACTGCTGATTTATGCTGTGAAAGTGAGAAGAGAATCCAATGAGCAAATTTCCCTTTTGTACATGAGCATGCCAAAAGAAGTCCTGATTTACCATTGTGAATCTCTTCCAATATTATGCTGGCTTAACTTCTTTTGAATTACTTCACTGGAACGCTACTGCAGTGGATCAGGCCCAGGATCCACACAAGTATCCTTTTTTTTTTTTTTTTTTTTTATTTTTTTTTTAAATTTTTTTTTTTTTTTTTTTTTTCTCCATATATATTTCCCCACATTAAGACTGAACTTTACTGTCTGCTTTGCAGGTGTCTTGCATATGACTACATAAGAAAATGCCTTTTTTTTTTTTTTTAAATCCCAAGGTTGGTTCTACAGAAAATGGCTACTACAAATGAGAATTCCAACACAACAGATCTTTGTTTCTGGTTATCTCATTACACTATGAAAAATAACCAGTAATTTCTCCCCTGTCTTTTTACAGTAGTATCTCAGTGCCCACTGTAATTACTGAATGCTTTTGCTGTAACATAGCTTCAGTAATGATGTGAAAATGCTGCTCTGCCTGTCCTTTTATCTTGAGAAGACGGGGAAACATAGCTAAATATGTGATAACTGCTTATTCATACATACCTGTATCTAGCCCTAACTATACAAAACTTAGTTTCAGCAGTCTCCTGTTTTTTGTATCTGTAGATACCTGTTGCCAATCCAGTCTGGAAATGAATATACTTATTAATTTAAAAATACAATAAAAATCAGTCTGGCTTTTTAAAATCCAAGTGAAACATACTGATTAATGCCATTCTGAAATCGGTACAAGAATCTGTCAAGAGCAACTGAAAGATCCATATGTTATGAAACTTTGGCAGAATGGAGAATTTTCTGTTTGTATGAAAAAATTATACACTTTTGTATCATGCTGCTTGCACTTTAGGCATCTTACGCAAATGATATTGATTAAGGAAAATTTCTGCCATGATTCAGGTTTAAGTTTAGTAGTGGGTTTTGCACACTTGGCAAAACAGCAGGACTTACACTCCTGAATTACTGAAGTGCTTTGAAACATTTTCCATCTCTGTTTGCCATATACTCTATATAGAAAAAATAAGATTAAAATCAGTTTGATGGTTGTGTTTCTGCAGCAGACTCTAGGCAGAATGCAGACTATCTCATGTAAAAGGTTCCCTCAATTTGTCCTCTTCTAGGGGAGTCCTTGTGAAGAGGATAGGAGAATGGCAGCTGACAAGCAGTAACGATGGGTTGTTTCAGGTTGCCCAGAGAAGCTGTGGATGCCCCATCCCTGGAGGGGTTCAAGGCCAGGCTGGATGAGGCTTTGAGCAACCTGGGCTAGTGGAGGGTGTCCCTGCCCATGGCAGGGGGTTGGAACTAGGTGATCTTTAAGGTCCCTTCCAACCAAACCATTCTGTGATTCAAGGCACTACAACTGTAGTGACCCACACAGGAGGAAAAGTGTTGCTCCACACACCTACTATTACCTGGACGTGGCTGTGAGGCACGGTCACCTAGATCTGTGACTTAAGCTTTCACTGAACAATAGCTTTCCAAGTCCCTCCTTCCTGCGGAAAAGGACTGCCTGAAGCATAAGAAGTTAAAAGGAAACCTTATTAACTTGGTTATTACAAGATGTACACTACTGCTTAGAAGAAAGTCTAGAAGCAGGTGAAGACTAAGAGCACACTCACCCATGAAAAGAAAGACCTGAATCTTTCATAATTAAAACATCAAGGCACCAGTTCCATAGAATGTCAATGTTAACATTATTACAATGAAAAATAATTAAACTAGACTGATTGGAAAACAGTGTTAACATTCTGCCTAAACACTGCCTAGTGAGCAACTAATGACAATTATTGCTACTTCTTAGTCAAGCACCACACAACAGAGCTATTGAAAAATAATTTTCATGCAGTCTGCTGTAAGAACAACTATACTAAACCCCCAAACATATTTCATAAGTGATGGCAATGTGAACACCTTTAATTTAAGTTTTGAATCTATAATTTCATATACTAAGTAGGGAGAATAAAGATATATTTGAAATGTTAAATACTTTTAAACATTTCTTAATTTAACATGTCAACAGTATTTTAAATACTGCATCACATTTTCAAAGGAGTAGTAATGTGGTTTGCTGAATGACAATGTTGTACAATAATATTTTCTTTCTCGTGCTCATAAACCCATCTGAATTTGAACATGCAAACCATGTTTGTATGGAAATGTGTATGGATGAATATCTGGCTACCTTAATGGCTTGTATAAGTAATACATTTGTAAAAGAGTGGAGGAACACAATTGAAATGAAGACCCAATTCTTCCTACAGAAAATAAACATTTTCTGGTGGACTTACAATATCAGTTGCAACATGCTGTTAACTGTACATGTCCAATGCCTGGAAAAAAAAGTTAAAAAAAATATAGGAAAGAAGTAATATCTCAGCAACATTTGGAAAAGTCTGGGCTGTTTTATGGTTCATTCCTGGAAGGTGCAGGGCAATGCTGTTCCTTTTTTGTCTGCTCCAGGACAGCATCTGTCACATTACAGGACCAGCCTATCAGTGTATACAGAGGATAAGCAAGAAGCAGTCCAACAGAAATGAAATTGGTCTAACGCCAGTTTTGCAATGATGGAAAGGAATGAGCTACAGTGCAAATACAAAATCAAGTGCTGGGAGCTGTCATGGGACAGCATGGAAAACTGAAGCATTGACATTTCTACTTCCTCTTTACTAGGAGAAGTAATGATACAGATACAGAGCAGGATGTTTGTTTAACATGGTCACTTTCTGCTTGATGTATTTACTAGCACAAATAACAAATTATATTGTCCCCTAAAGTGTTCCCTGTACTAGCCCTTGTGGTCCCTCTGTTCCGTGAGCAGTTGTAATCAATCAGGCTGATGAACGCAAGCATCTTTTCTGACAGCATCTAAGGTTTTACAAAAGAGAACAAAGCATGTAACGGTGAATATGAAACAAATGAAACTCAGCACAGTAAACAGGTTATGTGGTGAGGAATCCCAGGCTCTTTACCTAGTTAGGGGGGAGGGAGAGCCCCACTGTGGGGCAATTCAGAGAAGCAAAGAAAGTCTCCTCATCTATTCTATCGTTTGTACTACATAAATTGATTTGGGTATTATGAATACTCCCTATAAAGCACTAATAGGACAACTGCTGTAATGACTGGAATAGGCATCATAACCCCACATCCAATTATTTCCCTTCTAAATTGTGGGAGAAATATAATTCAGAGTGGTCCTAGTTAGAGGAGAAAATTCTGTGAAAGACTTCCCTGCCAATGCTGTGGTGGATTCAAAAATACTGGGCAAGCAAAGAAATCCTCAAAATGGTTGTGAACAGAATTTCTAGGTGGAAGAGAAAGTACATCTACAGGAAGTCCCCAGTGTTATAAACAGAGCTTTGTGATAGCTTTAAGAGCCTAGGCTTTACACCACAAAGCTCAGATATCTCTGAAACTTGGATCATTAGGTTATCTTAAATTGAAACAGAAGGAGTCAGTTCCATGTTGGACCAGGAGAAATGTTACGTTGTGCCCATTATATCCTGTCTTTATCAGACTAGCAACATTCTGACATGATGCAAGGGAAAGGAAGGGATAAAAACCTTGGATTTGAGAAGTAAAAAAGGGCAAGGCTGTAAGAGTACAGGTGTTGGCCTTGCAACAAGACAAAGGGAATTTTCTCCAGCACTCATGCTTGGGCTGTCAGCTAAGTAATAAAGGAAAAGTGGAGAAATGGGGAAAGGGTTTTGCAGAAAGAAGAGTCTAGTTTGAGGATGCAGCAGAAATTATGTAAGGAAAAGCTTCAGTCCTCATTGTTGATAATTAATATTGGTAATAATCTAGTGAGAATCTATGTAACTGCCTATTTCTGCGAACCCTGCTTTCCATCTAGGCTACAATACGTGCCAGTGCTTTAATGGTACAATCTGGCCCAAGATGGGCATTGATTCAAACAGCTATCTCAGAAATGAAATACATGGAAAGGGAAAAAGCAAAACAAAACTCCATGTGAGAGGAAAAAGATCCAAACAACTGATGGTCTTTCTGATCCCTGAATGGACGCCAGTTGTCCTGAGGCAGTGAAGTACCCAACAGATAATTCTGAACTTTGAAAGGCAACCATATCACCACTTGGTCAGGCAAGGGAAAAAGAAACGGCATATTTAAAAAAAAAAAAAAAAAAAGGGGAAAAAATACTTCAGCTCTATGTCAAAAGCCTTTGTAAATATGTCTCTTAAAACAAAATGGACTTGAGGATAGGTTTCCATTCAATATGCCAAAACCATGCCTAGCCCTGCTTAGCCCAAGTTTCCCATCCCACAGCAATGCTCATGACTCAGGAGAGCAAACAATAACTAATGAAATTGCACTTAGGTGAAATATGACAATGAGCATGTGGGACATACTCCACAGAGGAAGAAGTGGGAAAGTCATACTTGGCCACTTTGTTTTTGTGTGCTTGTGGGGGAAAGAGGCACAATCATCCACATTTGCAGAGGGAGTGAGCAAGCTTTCCAAATCAGTTGGCTTCTTCGTGATGAGAGCAGGACAGGAGCCAAACATGTCACTCTCACTTTCTGCCTCTTTTATCTCTCGCCACAACTAGGGACTGCAGAGAGGAGATTGTTCTGGCTGGAAGCTGAGGGACACAGGTGGTACCAGCAGCTGCAAGCTCTTTAGCTCTCGTTGGCTCTACTTATTAGAACATGCATTGTATGTTTAATACATTGCATCTCATTGTGTGGGAATGAGAGTTGGAGGCTGGTGGTGCTGCAAGACGGTCTCTTGTATTGCTGGGGAGGGAATGCAAGGTGGAGGCTGCTCCTACTCAGAGATAATTAGAAGCTGGGGCTCCTGAAGAGAATTTGGTAACTCCACAAGAAAACCAGCTGTCCTTGATTACAGTGATACATTACTTGCTCTAAGGTAGCTCAAATGCCAGTCAGCATTTTGCAAACAGCAAATAATGCAGTGGTATTTTCAAGGTAGAAATATGTAGGGACCAAGCTTTATGCATGGCTGAGCCCTGAAATAGGCTGATTGGTTTGTTTGTTTATTTTTGAATTGCTAGCCATAAAGAACAAAGGATTTGAGGAGGTCCAGGTCAGGTATCTTCCTTTTATTTGCATTTTACATGTAAGCATCATCGCGTTTTTGCTCTTGACAGACTTACTCTGTGTGTAACAATGCTCTTCACCTGTAACACGTATGGGGGAGGTTCTTCCAGGAATAGTATGATTTGATTTAGTTTAAGTTATCGCACACTTTGACAATTAAGTAAAATTTTAGGAACATCTGTTGACACCTGTGGGAAACTCTTTTTTCGTGCTGCTTATTTCTGTAACTATTAACTGGAAAATACTGTTTACTTTACGTGGTTTCTTTATAGTCTTAATTTTAAAAACTAGCGGGTTGTGTTTGTTAGTTGTGTTCAAGAAAGGTTTTAAAACAGGAATCTGGGTAACTACAGGTCTAGTACTTTTACTTTAGAGTGTGCAAGTCTCTGGAATGTGTTTTTGGAGAAAAGAGCAATAACGTGTGGAAGCAAATGGAAAAGGGGAGAAAAATGCACCACAGGTTTATCAATGTAAATGATTATCACACTAAACTGATATTATTACTCTTTGGTAAGATCTTAGACGAGGTGCAAGAGATTTTTGTCTGTCTGAAGTTTCATGAAGCACCAAGAACACACTGATGGAAAATAACTGAAGTATAAAGGGAGGATTTGGTCAAGAACTTTGAGGTGGGGCAGAGCAGGTTAAAGGGAATATGACAGTACTTTGTGCTGAAAGGACAGGTATTGCAGTTACAGGTTCCTGCCAGCTCAATCTTAGGACAGGTTTGACTTAGTGCTTTGATGATTGACCATGTCATGAAAAGCAGGAGTGCGCTAATGAAATTTGTTGAGGTGTCTCTAACATTGGGAAACCTTGTAAGGCTGAGGGAAAATAGCATGCATACCAGAGAAGCAATATGGGAGTCTTAAGCAATGGGGAGAGAGAATGCTACACAAGAGATGAGGAGCAGCAAAGTGCTTGGTCATTCAGTCAGGAAGCAACAACAATTTCAGGTGCTTGTTGCTAGAGCTCATGACCTAGAAACAACCCAGAAGGGAAAAAATTGGGTGTATAATTAGTCAATCACATTGATGTCTGAGACCCATCAGGCTGATCCTGTGGAAAAGGCAAATGCAGTTTTAGGATGTATTGACAGCTAAATATAATCCAGCATTCTCAGTAGAAAATCCATACTTAGTTCAGATATTTGAAATCCATTCTGATCTATAGAAACATGTTAAGCTTCACTGACAACAAGATGAAATAACGTCCAAGTTTCTGAAATACTTGAAAACGGGTACTCAAACACCTGTAAGAATAATCACTGACAATTTATTTGGATCATTCTCCCGACAGCCAGATTTTTCCTATAATTTAATTGTTCTAGTAAACGTTAGTATTATGCACTTGTCCATTTAACTTGTGTAATGAGCATGATTTTTCTCCAAACTTATTTCCCCGCCCCTCCTCAAGCTCTTTTTTTGTCTGACAGCAATGGAAAACAGTTGGATAGTTGTGGGGAGGAAACATACTCATAGAGACCAAAAAGAAACTGGTATTTGATAACAAATGAAAATAAATTAGCAAAATGCAGAGAAACTCTTGATGGGGACTGGGAGAGTTTGTGCAGTACCGGAATAATTTCCTGTCACATAAACAAGACAACACACATCCCATGAGCTTCTTTAGTCTCCCTGCACCTCTCACTCACAATCAAACTGCTTCAGGACTATACAGCTTATTTTATTTTTGAATGCAATGTGCAATTGTGTAATTCACTGTGGCATAGTTGAAAGTCCTGAGATCTAACGTATGTCTTTCTTTGGGAGATGTTGAGGAAACAGTACTTGAAAGCTTATAGTTTAGCCTAAACAGTTGGCATTATTATCTGCCCTCATTATTGTGGTACTTCTACCATATTTTGTTGTTCTCAGCAAGCAAAGTATTTTTCTAGTTCACTGAACTCTGAAGTATACTAAAGTATATTCTGTCAGGTTACTGTACTTTAAGTCCAGTGAAAAAAATGCTCCTGTATAAGTTACGCTCAGCTTCTTTGACTTACTACCAGTGGTTTTTTTTTATGGGTTTTCTTTGTTTGTTTAGTACTGTTACCGTACTGACCTAGCAGATAAAAATGCTTATTTACTAACCAGATTTCCCATTATCTCTGTTAGCCCTCCCTGGACATGGGAGTACAATAGAAAAAAAAGAAAAGGAAACATGAAGTACTTTCACTTTTTACCCCATGTCAGTGGATCATACAGTCTCTAGAACCGAGATTTCCATGTGCAGATTAACATTTCCTGAGACATTAAGTAATTCTGAACACAGCTTGATTACTAGATGTAATCAAAGCCAGGCTTGCTGTATTGGACCAGTTTTTTCCAGCCAGAGTAAGCACTGTTATTACCATGTCTTGCTTTTCCTGGTTTTCATCTCGTTTACAAGCTGGAAAAACAGAAATGTCATAAGCAACAGAGGGAAAACTAGTCTAAGTAGAAACTTGTCGTGGACTTGGCCTCATTTCACTCACACCCTTTCCCAATATTGCAAATAGACTCCTGAGAGCAAGCATCAATGCCATGCAAATCTAATTGGAAAAGTAATAAACAGAAACATACTTGGATGGTTTTCTTGTTGCTCATGACCCAGGAAGCCACCTAGAAATTGAATCCATTTCACTGAATCTGTTGACATGTCAAGTTACAGGAAATGTGGGAAAAATAGAAGTAAAATAATGCATTTTCTGACAACCCTGATATTCATATTTCCTGTCATATACGGTAGTCATTAGAGAAACATTCCTGGTGTCTGCCTGCAACTTCTCTGCATTTCCCTGTGTCCTGTTCCAGTGCTATTTTATTCCTATGGAAGATAAAAAAATTAGCAGTCTGTAGATCAAGTAATTATAATTGTGAGGCCACAGGTTGATAGGGCCTATGGAGAAATGTCTACCTTTAAAAATGTAAGTATAATTACTGTGTTACGCCTCAGAATAAATGGGAGAGAGGGGGAGCTGCAGCCTTCTGTCATGGCTATTGAATCAAAATGAGGAGGAAAGGAAACATCACCAGTTAGGTCAGAAATTAAGCAAAAAGGAAGGTTTAAAATAACGGTGGGACAGATCTTTGATCAGTTTGGGTTTGTTACCTACCTCCTTAATATTACTGCTAGCATTTCTCTTTTGTGGAGTTCTGTAAGATGTGCAAGGCTAACTGATTTTTCAACTCCATGTCATTTCCAGATAAGAAGCATTATCTGTGCTGCTAACGTAATAGGGCAGCAGCTTGCCCATAGATACAAATAAGTCGGCATTGGGGTGAAAGCTTGTCTCACTCCTTCGTTACCCCACAGCTGGCTGGAGCTACTCAAGGTCTGAGCAAGAGGCTTAAGGTCCAACTCATTTTCATTTGATCCCCAGAAGTCCAATCTGTAAAGATAAGGTGCTTGGTTTTATTTCTTTTGTAGATATCATTGTCCATCCTAATTTTCCTTATTTGTGTGAAGCCTTATTTCTTCTGTTTTATCTAGGAAGGGAATGAGGAAATTTTACATGAAGCTGGGTCTGTTTGGAAACTACCACTTGTTTATGATGTCCCTGAATTTTACTTAATCACAAGAGGCGACAGGGTGATTGAGCTTTTCTCTGTGTAAAATGCATATAGAGGCTTCCTTGCTACAGATGCTGCTGCAGTTACGAACTTGTTAAAAGGCAGTTGACAACCTGTTGCCATATTTTCTGGCATCAAATGCACCCTTTGGAAACCTGCAGCGCCCTCAAGGGTATTCTCACTTGAAAATGACTCTGACACCTGCAGCCGTGGCTGCCTGCTGAGAAGCAAGGAGGGTACTGGGCAAGCGGAAGCAAAGCAGAGGGAGGGGAGTCAGTGGAGCAAGTGAGGGAAAGGGGAAACCCTGGAATAAATGCCCTTAGACACAAGTGCAATGTGAGCTTCTCCTAAACCATGGCAGGAAGGTGGTTAACCTGTGGGTTATATGTATAAAAATACTGTAATTTGGAAAATACAGTAATGCTAGCTGCTGGGAGTAGGGAAGAGAATTTGTATGATGTCATACTAGAAATATTTACTGCTGCTGTTAATTTCATTACTTCTTTTCCCTTTCTTCTGACTTGTTGGGTAACTTCAGACAAGGCACGTAACATGCCAAGGCCTCTCTTTACTCAGTGTAGTGGGTATAGTAATACTACCTACTTCAGAGGTTAAATGATTGAAGCTTAATTAATGCTTTCTTCTGTGATCTCTCTTGAAGAATACTACACAACTGCAATACTCCTATTGTATTGTTATGGTTTTAAAAATTCATTATACCTTCTTAACCTTTGTTTTTATCATATTATCTTTGTTTTCGTCATATTATCTTGGTATTTATTTTGTAAAAGCAACTTGAGAACTCTTTCAACATGGGGTAGGGGAGAGGGAGGGCAGGGGGAGGAGGGAGAAAAGTCACATAGCAATAAAGAGGCAATAGCATTATATCAGAAATATTCCCTGCAGTGAATTCCAGTCAGATACGGAGCTTTTCAAGGTGGGCTTTATGTGGGATGTGAGCAGTACATAGCTCCTAGAGAGGAGGAAGGATTTGTCCCGCTATGCTGCCTGTTCATGCAAACACAAGACCACAAAGCATACCATAAACTGAAAGCTCAGCTGTGTCTCAGATGTAAATACTTACAAAAAAGTTTGTCCTTGAGTACTCCCAAAAAATCTCAAATCATCAGTGGTTAGTCAGTAGCTGGAGACCTGCACTCATTTTTGTCTTCATTAAATGGAACAGAGAGCAGAGTGAAAAGAAATCTATCAAGTATTTGGAGGAGAAAACAAAAATGGCTGGACTCAGAGGGATGAAATTTTGGGCCAGTTTGAGTCTAAGGGACAAAATATTGGACTTTTGTTTTAAAATCCAAAAAAAGGGAGAGGGCTTTACACCACATGATCATTTTCTTTCCTGATGAAACTGGAGGTCTACCAGTGCTGGACCAGCTAAACCTGGGCTTTAGCAAGGATTTGCCAGAATCCCTGTTCTTGGCAGCATCACACATCTTTACCTCTCCCATTAGGGGAAAAGACCTGTTGCTCCAGCAGGCAGGGGACTGTGGGCTGAGTGAGATAAATGCTGGTGGATGCTAGACAGAGGGTTACCTACTGCAGCTGTGTTTGTGGAGAACGGTGTCCACAAGCATCACCCTTCAGCCCACATCTGTCCTCAAGCAGAGTTGCGCTCTTGCCTGTCTGGCACCTGCAGAACAGCAGACTGCAAGATAATGAAAGTTTGCAATCAGAAGGACCCAACACAGAGAGAGAAAGTGAAATGGGCAAGTGAAATCCTTCTTGTTCTATTGGGAATAATAACATTAAATAATTGCTTAAAACCAAGTGGGAAGGAACATTATTATTCTATTACCAGTATTAATATTTATGTATTATGGAAGGTAACTCCATCATGGAAATTAGATAGTTTGGATTGAACAGGAGGAATTTTCTCTTTAATTTCAGAGTAAGCTTAGAAGAAATTAGGCCTCCAGATTTTGGACAGTGTTCTGCCACCAGCAGGAGCAGGTGAAAAAAAAATCTCACTTTTTGTGCCTTTTTTCTGGACCTTTGTTATCTGGAATATTTTTGAAAATATTCTTTCTGCTTACTGATGATGCATGAGTCAAATAATACAGTATCATTTTTCAGTCCTCGATTGAGTTTGCATTGTGCCAGCATTGAGCAAACACCTTCCTTTGAACTGCGAATTGAGCAAATTTCATATGAAAGTAGCTGAGAGAGAATAAACAGAGAACCCCACAGTGTCATTTTTCCCAGTCACCTCTCAGAATATAAATGAGTTTAAGGATTTCCAGGAACTAGGAGTGCACTCTTCTACAGTTAACATAGGTGCTCAACATCCTGGTGATTATTTCATGATTGAAGCACTGATCTGGGACATTGGAGATCCATGTCAAATTTCTGGCCCTGCCACAGACTTCCTGTGTGACCTGGGGCAAACCAATTAATACTTCCGTGATTTCGTTTCCCGACTGTAAAATGGAGATGGTACTGCCTTTGCCTGTCTAGAGGTGTACATTGCCAAGTACCTTTTTTTCAGCAGAAAGGTAAAATTTTGGAAGGAAAATTACTCCCCTCTTCCTGCTCGTCATCTTCCAGCTCCTTTGCTGTGTTAGTACAAGTGTTTGCAGGATCTGGGGGGAAATGTGGTCATTTAACCTGGATTAAATCTCTAAATTTATGGATACTGAACTGAGGGGATAGTGCTGGAGTCCTGGGGTGAAGCAAGAAAGCTTCAGCTCAGTATCTTTACTGAGAAAAAGCTAAATGGAATGGTACCACATCTTCTAGTTGCATATGAGCCCCACCAGCACAGTTGTTATTTATATCACAGCAGCCAGACAGCCAAATTGATACTGGACTCTAATTGTGATAGACTCTAGAAATGCAAGCATTTGTTAAATGGCTATTGTCCTGAACAGCTACTGTAGAATTAGATATGTTGAACAAAGGAAATATTTTCCAACTGGGACAGTGAGTAAAGGCTAATGCAGTAATTTGTTGACTGTTGAAATTACCGCAACACTAAGAACTGAAATCAGTTCCCTGCAAGCCCTGATTAGTTTTTTTCTCTCGCAGAACTCTCTTTCCTCCCCACCAGCTTAAAGATTGTGCACATGGATTCAAGCTGTACTTTTTGTTGAATTAATAGGTGTTTCTGCTAGGAAGATATTAATCTCCAGGGATTCTGTTTTGGACAGGGCCTCATAGTATCTCACAAATGCAAACAGCAATGATACTAGACCAAGCATATGAGGTTGTAAGTCAAGAGGAAATAAATCTTCCTTGATTCATAAAGCAGAAGCATTGTCACTCTGCAGGCCAACACTGCAGCTTCCGAAAGAGGACGATAGCCAGAGGTGACTGTATGAGGGCGGACGTTTATGGGTTAAACAGTCAACAGCAGCCCACACTCAAGGATCCTGCGCTCCAAACTGCATGACTGTCACCATCTCTTCATCCACACCACCGGGGCTGTTTCAGTCCCTCTTGCTGCACTGCTTGAGGAAGCTCCAGGGTTTCTTCAGCAGCAGAGGTGACACCTTCCCATGGGCTCCCCTCAGTCCAAGCATCAGCGTTACAGTCTTGCAGGGGTGCCAAAACCTGCCCTTTTCCCCTCCAAGTGTGGTCGTACCTTTTCTAAGGTGGGTTGACAGAGCCCTCTGGGGCCAAGCAGCTGGGGAGCCGAGGGCTGGGCAATGGGCACCCCTTCTCAGGCATGCACATGAAGCTAATCGCTTTGCTCATCACTGTCCGTAACTGAAGAAATGGCTTCATCAGTTGATTCCCGACATAATTATAGAGTGAGTGCATGGCACCTTCACCTCTGGGGGAGCGCTAGACCCTACTTGCAGCATTATTAGTGGCTGTGTATGGTTGTTTGCTGTCTGCTGGGGCAATCATCTTGCTTTAATTTAGGACACTAATGATATTATAAGCTAGTTTGATGATGGTGTAATTTCTTTTGATGTTTGTTGTTATTGGATATATCAGCTGGTTTTGACACCATAAAACGCAACAGTTCATGTCCTCCCAGGGAGGGGAAAGGGGAAGAAAGAAGGTGGTAACAGGGAGGCAGTCAGCAGAGGAGGGAAGAGGAGAAAAGGGAAGTCATTCAGCACTCACTCAGTCTGCTATTTGGAGTGAATTATAATTTCTTAGTACAGCAAAGCTGGCAGCAGTGCTTTTGCTATCACGGTTTTTACCGTGCTTCTCTGCTTATCTCTCAGCATGACCACTGAAATCTGTGAGATCACACTATGAGCCATGGTATCCTGTCAGGTTTGAAATTATTTCCGACAGGCTACAAAAACAATTGGGCCCTCACTTTGGCTGCTTTTACACTAGTTGAAGTCTAATTTATAAGATAGATCATTCGCTTCGCTGGTTCTGTCCTTGATAATTTTCAAGCTATGGCTGGTGTTGGTGACTTTTGTTTTGTGATTCTTGCATGTTCTGTGGGGGTTTTTTGGTGTATTTTGTTTGGTTTTCGGTTTCTTTTTTTGTTTTATTTTTTCTTCTGGCTCATATCCCTGTTTTGATAGGCACAACTTCTTTATCCAAATGCATTATTTCTATGCAAGTAGCTATTTCATTGTTCATATCAGCTTTGACCTTCACAACACATCACAGCCTGCCTGAGCTGAGATTTATTTAATACTCTGTAGAAAGCTCTTGAGTTAGATTTTAATAGTATTCGTTCTATATTTGTGCATGAACTAAGAGAAAGCTTGTTTTCCCTTTAGACCACAAGACAATGTACAATTAATGTTAGAGACAGTTAAAGCATTAGACAGTGTTGATGAGCCCTGTTAGACCTGACAAGTTTTAAGCCCCCTCTTGGTTATGTAAAATTAGGTATTAAATTTAAATCATATTTCATTTCTAAATAAATACATAGTGAGACTGGGTTTAAGTAAACTAACTGGGGTACTCTGTTCCCACCGAAATGCCTTTGAAAATCTGACCTCTGACTAGGGGATGGAGCATAAGAATTAGATATTCTTTGTGATCCTTCTATCTCTAGTGTAGAAGATGATGATGCTTTCAGTAAAATACGGAAAGTTAAAACCTGCAGCCCCTTCATGTTTCTTTGTGGATTGAAAATGGGTTGTATTTTTATGACTAGTGGAATATACCTGTACTTGAAAAAGGTTCTTACTGCAGTGTGCAATATTGTTTTCCTGGTGATATGAACACTTGGTGTGTCAGATAGTTGAGGAGTGACGCCCATGTCGGTAGAACAACTTGGCTGAAATTAATATTCCATCCTCTTCATACCTTTACTCCTCTGCTTTCTAGAAGTCCAGGTGCCCATCCAAAATAATAGAATCATAGGATGGTTTGGGNAAGAGTGCCTCCCCAAATCCACCAGGTTGAATTCTTTGTCCTTTGCATCTTTCAAATACTGTGCAGTTGTGGCATCATATTGGCTTCTGATCCTGCAACACTGAACCCCAGATTTAAATGAAACACCCCAGAAGCCTTCATGCAGTCTGTAGATCAGACTCTTAGTACGTGGAAGATTCAATGGAAAGAGCACTGTGGTCAAACTCAGAAGATGGAGATTTTGTCCCTCTTCCTAATGTGTGCTTTGTGGTTTTCCGGGACATAAGTCTCAGCTCCACAAGGTGCCTTGTTATGTCTGATGGATTACTGCTATAGCCTGATACTGTTCTAGTGTTTCTGTTTCCCCATCTATAAAACAAGGACTACGCTACCTAGCATTTTAGTAAAGTGCATGGACAACTTTCTGATTAAAAGCTACACATGTAGCTATTATTAAATGCTGGCCAGATCACTGTGTACTTTGTAAAGTGCTCTTGGCATGGCTCTAAAATCAATGAGAAGATACAGGAGCTTGAATGTATTCTGTGCTAAAGAACTTTTCTATAATATGGCCATATTTTTGCTGCTTAATGGGAGGAAACCCAAAGCAGAGAAAATGCCATGAAGATCTTGTTTGTTATTTTTGCAAATATGATACAGATAACACTGTGCCAGGACCATTTCTGTCACTGGCAAAGTTGTTGAATATGAGAGATGTGAAAAATTTGTTTCCAGACTTCTCTGTCTATGATCTCTCTGACTGCTTCCAAGGTGACAGACGACTGGGTGGCAGAATGTGTGACGGATAGCTTGATTATTTTAACAATTAAATATGTAATGAGGAGCTGGAAAGGTTCAATGTAAGTCTCATTTTCACCCTGGTTAAATATGGTGTGCATAATTAATTTTCAAATATGAAAAGGCTTCAGCAAGAAAAGAAATGAAAGAAAGTTGAAGAGATAGTGAATATTTTATTAAACGTCACTCATTCAAAACTCATTAATATACATAGTCCAGGAGTAATCATCTCCTATAAAGTTAAATGCAGTAGTGCTTATTTTCTTGGCAGATTATCTGGTTCATTATTGAACGTAATAGTTTAATATTGTCTGTGTACCAAACCCAAGCTTGTCTGCCGCTCAGAGAGACCATCAGAAGGTGAAAAGTCACAGCTTTCTGTGTGGAGGTCAAAAGTAGTGCAAATTTGAAAGAAAGGAGTCTGTTCTCTGGGTCAATACAGAAGTTTCTTTAACAGTAAAGCCGTATTAGTCACTTTTCCTCAGCCACAAGGGATGAATCTTGTCTACCTAGAGCCACCTCAGAGCTCTGACCTGACAAAAAGAGCTTCTTCAGTACTCAGTGTAGTGAAACAGACACCTCTGGAGACATTTCAACCTGTCTGGTTAGTCATGCATCTTGTGCACAGACCAGTAAACCTTCTTCTCCCTCTCTAACCACTGGAAACCAAGGATGAGTGAATAGCTTTGTGTTCCCGTGCTGGCAAGGTACTTGTATGCAGCTCAAGTCTGGTGACACAAATCCCAGCATTGGACTTTTCCTCTTTGAGAACACCATTTCCTGTGCTCATTCTTCAGCTGGATGTATCTGGGGACAGTGATTTCCTCATTTGCTTTCTGAGACCATGGTTCAGGCAGCAACTGGTTAGAGGAGAGGGAAATGGCACAGTGCTCTGTCACAGTTTTGGACTTAATAGAGCTGATGAAAACTTGGACATTCATCTTGAGGGAAATTCCATTACTTCAAAATTTATGTGTTCTAAATTACAATATTAAAAACGCCTCTCTGTGCTATTCTTTTTTGTATTCTTTTGTTGTTGTTTACAAAATTGTCAAAGAGTTTTTAATAATAATCAACTAAATATTCCATGTCAATTTGTTGAATCAAATCTACATATTCCTTTTTGGCCTTATTCAATGTTCACGTGAGCTGTATGAATGCTTTGTCAGACCGAATCCTCCAGATATTTCATTTCAAATATGAGCTAATAGGAACTACACCTCTCCACATCATAAAACTAGGACTTTAAAAAACTGTTTTCCTTTCAAAAAGTTAGGGAAATCCTGGCTAGTTCTATAACTTAACATGTGAGCCATATGACTCATAGTTAGAGAATGCTTTGAAGATGTAGAGTATTATGTAAATGCTAAGAAATAATAATTATTATAATTAGAATATTATTAACTAGGGGAGGAGAGAAGATTAAACAATGGGCTTCTTATGAAATTCGCTCAATGAACTAAGGCTGAGGACATTTATTAAATGCAGTGACATTCTACTGCAAAAAGAAACATCCTTGCTCCTGCATGCAGCTTTCTGATCTTAGCGCACATCCTTGCTCTTTTCAGTATGAATCAGATATGAGCAAGAACGCTAACATAAGGAGAAAAAACAAGTGTAGTAACAGAGGCAGTATTGTATTCTTGCTGCCAAGAGGAGACTGCTTTTATTCTCAATCACCCAATCATGGCTGGCCACCAACTTTCTAGATATGTAATCCAAAAGATTTTGAGCTTCTCAGTGCAGCTGAAAGCAACATCCTAGTCCATTTGAAAAGTTAACACATGTTTAATTTTCCTTGTGTTATTTCTTCTCACCTGACACTGTGGACATCAGCCTCAGTTGTTCAGTAATTCCTTTCTTTGCTTTTCTGAATATTCGATCTTTTGAGGCACCACTGGTTGCTATGATTATTATTTACCTCTTTTGTTTGCCGTAGTGTCTAAAAGCTTTAATCAAGCTCGGAACACCACTGTGCTATGTGCTGGTCAGCTTTTATTTAACATTTCATCAAAGCCCAGATTAACTGAGAATTATCTTCCAGATTGCTAGAAAAATGATCTTTATTACCTGGCTGAAATAAGGTTTCAATTTCAAGTAAGGGGAAGTGGTAATATCTCACTCATTTGCAATCACTCTCAGCCTACCTATTATGAACTCCCTAACTTCAGCTGTTACCCACAGCTATACGAAGTTCCTGGTTGGAATAGTGTTCCTTCTGCATCTCTGGACTCAGCTGCCAGAATAAGGCAACTCCACCAAAAAGGATGTCCTGGAAAACACTTCACTGTGGCTCCTTTTAATCCCACTTCACCCCAAAAGGCACTGCTGGAAGATGGAAAGCGGAAGGGTGAAGGCGGCAGCCTAAAAAGCTATTGCATTTTGTGTAGACAACTGCGACCGCATGAAATATGGCCCCTGTGGTAGTCAATGGCAGTCTCGACGTTGACTTCAATGGGCTGTGATTTCGCCACAGATGCTTATTGTGTCGTATAGCCCAGACACTCATTGTCTGTGGCTGACGGACAGAGATCCAGGCTGGGTGTGGTGGGCCCAGAGGAGACAAAACTGTAACGCAGTGTGTCCGATGGCTGGCATGGCCTTATAGCTTTTTCTTTAGTAAATGTGCTTTTTAGTTTACAGCGATGTGTAGCTCCATACATCACAACAGTAACTTCATCCAGGAAAGCAAACTGAGCCTCGGGGTTCTCTTGAAGGTATGTTATTTGTGTGATAATTCAGATGGGTAGTTTCTCTGGAATTTGTGTGACTGGCTAAGTTCCCATTTTGTTTCTTCTCTGTCCTTACTGGCCTTTTTCTGCTCCTACTGAAGTCAATGGTGAAGCTTCTGTTGTCTTTGCAGACTGCACAGGCAAACTCCTATCTTCTAGATGGGCATCATATGTTAGAAATTTTGGTTATTTCAGTCAAATTGTGTTATACGACAAATATTTGGTAGTAGTGTCAGTTATTCCTGCTAAGGCATGTGGGTTATCACTTTGCATCTCCACGTATTACTGAATCAGATGTAATGATCACAGTATTTGCTGATTCCCTACATATTTATCTAGTATTTCTGATGTGCTTCTCTATAAAATATACTATTTTTGGCATCCAGGAAATTTTATCTAAAACGATGGTTTAAGTATTTGGTACATTGGTCTTCTATAAAGAAAACAAATCTTCAAATGCATTTTTTGTTGTCATTTGCCATTGATTCCCATTTACTGTTTCTCCAGTTCAGGAAAGTCTTCTGTTCTTTAGAATATCTTAACATATGCCAAACTCCCCAGAGTCAATTGACCACAAACACTTGTTTATCTACTCTCCCAAATGGGAATGAATTTATATACAGGCTTGCTGTTTCTTTAAATTCAGGCCTAATAAACTTTAAGTTTGGTCTTTCCTTCTTCCATTTTTGCCTCTCATGAAACTCTCACTATTTCTAGTATATATAACACTTAGGATCATCTTGGCTATATCTGAAATGATGACCTTTGCAACATGATAGCAATTTCTCCCTCTCTGAAGTCAGTGGGTTTTGTCAAACATTTAAACTCATTTAAAAGATCTCTCTAGCTCAATTTACAATGGGGATAGTGTACACTATGATGAGCAGAATGTATGGCACGTTACAATAATTAGGGACAGAGAATAAAAATCCTTCAAAGACTTTGTATGAATTGTGGGATGAGAAGATCTCCTATAATTGTGAGCACTGTAAAATATTCTATTTACAGACTTTAGAAGTTACTTATTCACATTTGTTTTGGAAAAAAAAAACAACCCATGACACTTGAATTAAAAAATTCAAGGACAACACTGATCTCCAAGGAGCAGCTTTGAACAATTGTATTCAGTTTCCCCATATTTGTTATGTGACAGTGGCATCTACAATGAGAATTATCAGCTTATACTTTCCATAATATTTTGTTAGTTGTCAGCATAGTAGACTCTGTTGGATAGTTAGGCTAGGTTCTTTTTGCTTTTCCTCTGGATCTTTAATGACTGCCCTGCTCTAAAACCTGTGTAACTTTACTCATATAATGCCATTGGTTATAAGCAGGCATGCATTGGGCTTTTGACATAGTTGCTGAATTGCAGCTGAGATGTAACTGGAACATAATGTGTAGAATTTCTCTAGAAATAAAATTTAGTAAATGATTCTGTTGACTGGGAGCAGTCAGCGAATCGAGTGTGCTCTCCTAGAGCTATGTGGACTCTGTTGTAAAAGAAAAAAAACACCAACCAAACAAAAAAAAAAAAAACACCAAACCTTAATGTTGCCTACTTATAAAGCAATCTGTAAAAGGAGCTAATTTCTCAAGCAAGACAGTGCCATTTTTTAAGCAGTACCATGTGCAGCCATATCAGCAAGAGACTGTGCCACCACTGGCTGTTGATAAAATGGAGATCAGTGACGCCCTGAGTCAAGGTCACAGATGATAAAGTGCCAAAGGTCCAGCAGCAGGGACAGAAGGCCTAAACATCTGATCAGGTTTTGTGTCTTTCAATAGCAAAATAATTTCAATATTTAACTTCTTTTTCTGCCAGAGACTTCGAGGTCCACAGAGGGTAACAAGTCACTCAAGTTGTCATCTTTGTCAGTTTTAAATCATTCCAAGAGATGTAAATAGCTTCCTAACAGGGACCCCTCCTGAGCTTTGTTTGCATTTTGCAGAATAATAATAAGGGTTTTTTAAAGCTTTCCACTTGGTAAGGGGGGGTAACATCTTCTCTTCTCTTTTTCAAGTGACTTTTGAAAGGATATCTGGTACCTTTGGAATATTAAAATGAAGGCAATAATCACTTATTCTGCAGGGATTTTGAAACCAAGATATTGCAGATTGAAAAAAAAAAACACACAAAAAACATCTTGAAGAGATTTGCTGATGTGAGACTATTACAAAACACCATTTTTACAGACCTTGGCTCATGTCAGGAACAGTTTCTTTACAATTATTGATCTATTCCAACAATGCTTCTGGTTTGTTTGGTGGTTTGCTGTCATTATTTTTAAAATACTCAGATTGTGCCCAGTCCTGGCTGGATGCTCTTTTAGAATTCAGCTGGCATTTTTGACTAAATATGCATTTTAGGACTGTGCCAGCTAACAAGAGGCAAATACTTGTGCCAAGGATAGAAGAATAAATAGTGGTATACTGAATGATGTATCTGCTCTAGATGGTATTTAAATAACTATGTGTTCAATCACATTGACAAAATCCCAACTGTGTACTGCTTAGATTTCTTCTTAACTGAAACTGGCAGTGGAGGGATAAGATCCAATTAGCAAGAGTTTCCTTGTCTGATGGAATAACATAAAAATTCCAATAAAGAGTTTATTTTCCAGCAGCATTTATACTAGTCATTATAGGCCTCTTCCAACTGCATCCCAAAGACAAGATGGTTTGCCAAGCAGATGGTGGAGAAAAGTTAGGCTGGCCAAAACCCAACAAATTCTATTTAATGACAAGTTTTGAGGTTTCAAGGTTTGTTTTCATTGCAATACAGGATGAACCCTAAACCTGCAGGAATTTTTCACACTCACACACAAGCAATGACTCCACAGTGGTGTCTACTTTGCCAATTAGGACTCTCACTTGAGATGTAAGAAATAAAAGAAGTACAGAGTGTTAAAGAAAAAAGGAGAAAAAAGTGCAAAATTACCACAAAGATGCAGACAATAGCGTCTCTCCCTATCTTATCCATCATTCTAAGATTTGGTAGTATGTGATGACTTCTGAAAGCATTCTGGTCCTATACTGTTGGTATGAGCCTGAGCATTAGTTTTCAATAACTTCCTCCAGAATTCAGTCTGTATAGATTCTAAGATCTAAGCAAACACATCTGGCTTCAGGATCTGGGCCTGTGGTGGTATTTTACTGATATTTCAATTAAGTTAGTATTTTCTTGTTAAAAATTCAATCTGAAGGGTTTGAGGACACGTCTTGGTGGTACCTTAGAGCATACTTTGTGATCTGTGGCCTGCAGAATCATTATAACAAGTGAGTCATATTTTCAAACAATCCTGATGATGAGCACCCTTGGAGATTCAAACACAATTCTGAAAGTTGCTGGTGAATTTATGAACTATTGACTTAAAAATTGAAGTGCTGCTAAACATTTGTGCTTTCCTAACACCAGGTAAGAAAATAATTTTCAACAAAGGCTTAGAAAAATGCATCCTCTAACTAGAAAGAAAGTTTTCTTCCACCACCTTATCCACATTTTGTGCTATGTAGATTGTAAGTACTTTGGCATAGGGATTGTTTTTCCTCTAAACTCTAAGCTCAGCACAATGTAATCCTCATTAGAGCCTAGTGCCATAACTGACACCAACTCTGTACACATAGATTTCTTGCAGGAAAAATGCCAAGTGAACATCCTGGTCCCTCAGTAAGTAAGTTGTACATACATATACATAGAGAGAAATATAGATACATAATTAAATAAGTACCAGTTTTGCATCTGCATGCACGTTGAAGATTTTCTGTATATATTTGGAGAAACAGTTAGTTATGCAAAAACAAATGTAGCTACATGCATTTGTCTCTGGTTGGGAACCATGTTGAGAATTTACAGGGGGAAAGGTGGGCATTTGGGTATCTTGCCTAGCTTAGAAGAAGAGAGAAAAGTTTCAAAATAATCCATTGGCTCTGGGAGACTCAAAGGCCTGCTGTAAGTCAGAGGAAGAGAGAGGATTTTAGAACATGTCTGTTTTCATCCCATCAAAAGGCTCATTCTGGCCTATAATGCAGTCACAGCTGACTCTGAAGGAGAGCATCTTTCCATCTCACATAGAGCATCAACTGTAAAACACAGTTTGCCCACTCACTACCATTGCCCTGTAAATTGGGAGAGCAGAGGGGTGGGGGAAGGAGAGAGCTTTTGCTGAGCAGATTCAGGGGGGTGAAAAACTAATTGAATCAAGTATGTCTTCACAGCACCTCAGCTTCTGATGGCCCTAGTAGAGTTAGGATGCTGCAGTGCTCTACAGAACGCTCCCTCATCTCAGTTTTAAAAGGCTTCATTGCGCCTTATCACATCAAAGCAAAGCATCTGCATGTTTCAGTTGTGGGGCATCATGTGTCTGGCTCCCCTCTGGCTCTCACTAATCCCCTGGATTATCACAGCTCTCTAAAGCTGTTCTTAAAAACCCTGTGAAAATAGGACTCCAAGTGGGTGTGTGAGAAGTAGGGACTGAAGCAATAAGGCTGCCTGCGCCTATAGAATTCATACGATCACAGCCTATGTTACCCAAAAAAAGGTGTTGAAAAGTCTGCGTTTGCACCAGTTGATCCCAGACAATACTGGCTCTCAGAGATACAAAACAAGATTGAGTCTGGTTCATTCATGTGCTGCAGCACTTCAGAGTTACAGCTCGTGCTGAGCACACCCGTGCATGTGCTGAGCACACACCATGCACCCATGCTCCTGAATGTTCTTCCATCATTCAATTTTTTTCTCTCTCCTTTCTGAAGTCACTGCCCACGAGCCAGGGAGTTCTTCAAGGTGATGCACCAGAGGGCTGTTGTGGTTTATGCAGGGTGGGCTTGGCGCAGGCTGCAGAGAGGGGACAGGACCCAGGAAGCCTTTGCCATGGATGTGGCATCTGACTCTTCCTTATTGTGGGTGGCTGTCCCTTCAGATCTGTAGGGAGGAGATGGTCTCACAGGATAGGGCTGCTATCCTAGCAGCTCAGGTGTGAATAAACAGAGGGTTCCAGGCTGTACTCTCAGTCCAGCACCTTTCATAAGCCTGAAATCCACTTCAGAGGAAAGGAGCCAAGTAATGAACAGAGAAGGTGAAGGTTTCAATATGTAAAGGAGACAAGAAGTTTATGCAGACAGCATGGCTCTTTCCCTGTCTTAGCGCTGTTGGCTGCTCATTCCCAAAGGAAAATATAATAATCCCCATGAAAGTCATGGTACTGAGAACTAAATAGTAAACCCTACAATCTTTAGTAGTTCATGAGATTTTTTTTTCTTTTCTCTCATTTAAAAATAAAAAAAGATTATGCATGTCTGACATTGACATAAAGTCTGGAGAACTGACCCGTAAAGTAATTAGAAGAGGAATTCACCCTCTTCTTTGCCCCCCCTCCCCAACCTTTCCCATCTCAAAGCCAGATCAGATGAAAGGCAAGCTCTGTTTACTTCCTGATCTGTCTAATTTCAGTAACAAGGACCATCCCAACTTCATCTTCCTGCAGCTGCTAGAAGTGAAACTCAAGAGGCTGCCCCAGGCACTGCAGCACCTTCTCAGAACTGCTTGACCTTAATGGATTAGCTTTTCCCTGAGCAGGTGGCAATTTAACAAGAGGAGACAAACTTTTTACACTTCGGAGACCTCTGGTGAATGGCATCAAATATCAGAAGGTTGAAACAGAGCAGAGAGACTTATGATGCCTCCCCACCTTAACCCCGTTGCTATGCATGTACGTTACAGCTTGCCAGTTAGGATACTAAGTCCATTTATTAAGGAATCAAAGTGAAAATGGCCTTATATTCTCACCATGTTGTACCCTCACAAATCCTATTGAATTAAAGGAGAGCAACTGGGGCTTTAATTTCAGCCTGCTTGCGTGTGATTGTCTGAATAGGGCATTAGGAGTATTACTTCAGGCTCTTCATTTTGCAAGCATGTGCTACAGTAAATAAGTCACAGTAAAAGCAATAACAATATCTTTTTGCTTATGAAGATGTAATTCTACCAAATAATTCACAGTTGGCAGTGGCAAATGCATTGTACTGTATGCTTTCAGTACGTAGAACAGTAGAACAAAATTGCTGGTTTATTTAAAGAAAAAAAGGTATTATTGTTTGTTGATTCCTTCTACACACATTGGCCCTAGCAACAGACCAGGTTCTACTTCATTTTAGTGTGTTTTCTAGTGTCTACTGTGATCTGTTTATTTAAGGATTCGTCATAATAATTACAAGTCATAGCTGTCAAACAGATGTCCAAGATCTGATAGCCAGGTATCAGATACCATATCAAAACCTAAAGATAGAGATACCTCTACTTAGGCTTCTTTACACCAGGTCTGCATTTCCAGAGGAGCTCAGCACCTGCAGCTACACCACCTCGATTTACAAGATCAGATTGTGTATGTTTTGAAACAGAACAGTGCTGCGTGTTACTAGATTTTCCAATCATCAGCTGAGAAATATGGGATTGGTTTTTACCACAGTATGAAGGAACGTTTGAAGGAGATAGGCAAGATGGTAAAAAAAAGAGCAAGGAAAATGCAGTGATAAAATGTCTTATTTGTTATAAGTAAACCTGCTGCCTTCTGAATAGTTCATTCTTGTCAACAATCTGTAGGAATATTATGTAAATATGCATTTATATATATGCATGCACATATGTTTACATATTTATTTTTCTATATGCACTATACACACGATATGCATATGTGTATGTATGTGTGCATGCATATATACAATTCACATACAGTGCTACCAGATATTTATTTACCAGGTATTTATTGCTGGGCTCCAGTAGTTTATGCATCTTTTGATCAGTGGGATATGTTTTTTTATATTTTAAAGTTGTCATGTCAAATGATATCAGTGGAAAGTACTGACATACTGTTACCCTGTATTCACTTAAAATCTGTAGTCTTTCAAGATCCAGGATGTTAAGCTACAAGAAAATACTGTCCTGAGAAGCATTGCTTTGGGAACATACTCATGTGTTTGTCCAGTGACATGCAACTTTTCTGAACATATCTGGCTTTCTATTATCTTGTTCTTAAAAAGCTATATAGCCATATACTATTCATGAATATTAAAAGCACGATTATACTTTTCACCCCAGCATAGTTCATCTGTCTTTCCAAATAAGTACATCAGCTATTTTAACTGAAGTGGTCTCCCTGACTATATGAGCACCTCTCGTACTCATATAATATCTGCATGGCTTTCTGAATAATCAAAATTGTAAAGCTGTGTGTCCTACGTACACACATTTCTGAAGTTTTTTAGTAAGGGTGAATTCCTCGAGGCCTGCACAGAGCACAAGTAGAAGCAAGTGGCAGAAAGAAAAATCAGCAAAGATGAGTTCCCTGGATTTCTCCCCCAGTTTGGTGGGGGCCCCTTAGTCAGCACTTGCTGATACTGTGGCCCGCCTGTGCTGGTTTTGTGGGCAGTGATGCATAACTTCGTAGGTATGCCCACATTAAAAAAACTCCCATCCTCTGGTGGAAGAAAACTACTACAGAGCTTAGCAATAGAGGCCAGCAGGTTTCAGCAAATGGCTTGTTTTCCCTCTCTGCACAGTGGATCTACGCTTGAGGGCTCCATGCCCTCAGAGGCTTCCCTTGTGGACAAACCAATTGGTGCATCTCCTGCCCAATGCACTCTGGTTCTTTTTCAGCTCCTACATAGCACAGAATATCACGGATACTGCGTGTTGGGAGGGAGGGCAACAAAGAAAAAAAAAACATAGTCAAACAGCAAACAACACATTTTCTCTTTCTAAATAAAGAGAAATTATAATTATCTGTTTCCCTCAGTCCAGCCAAGTTTGCAACCAAGCAGGGGTTTCCCATAGGCTGGACAAGTTTCAAAATGATGCCCAGTGTCACAAAATAACAAAGGCCAATGTTGTTTTGTCCTGGGTCACCCTGAATAGTAACCAAAAATAACCCATTGAAAGTATCCTGGAATAAAATACTATTTTAGAAGAGTAAGGAAATATACATTATATACATGCAGTTCCAGAATAATTTTACCCATAATTTTCCTCTGAACCTGTGAAACTGGACAAACCTCAGTTATGCCAGACTAAGAAGCAACATTAGAGTTTAACTTCTAATCAGTCAGTTTGCTTCCATCCTCCAAAATCAGGCAAATTCTCATGCCTTGAGAATTTTCAAGGGCTAATCCCCAAGATGTGTGTGATGTGAACCAGTAATTTATTTTTATTAATTTTAAACACCCAGCAACCGGAAGGAGGGAGAGTTTACATGAGTGTAGTAAAGGGAGAAGCATTCAATCTAATACGTAGCACATATCTTTTGACTGCATCAAAAATCTCATTTATGTGGTAAAGTGATGGATATAAGGAAATCCTGGAAATTTTTTAACACTCCCTTAGGTTTCAGGGTCTATAAACTAATTAATGGATGGTATCATCTGTACAACACAATAGGTAGATTTTTTATTTGTGGCAGATATAATAATGATAGTTTCTTTCATTAACTTTTAGTAATAAGCTTTATTTAATAATTAATAAAAGTATAATTTAATACAGTACAAATTAAAAGTATTCTTCATTTCTCTGTAACATTTCAGAAAGCCCTGTCAGAGGACAAACAATAGTAATTGCTTACAAAATACATACATTAGTCAGGTTATATGTAGACATTTGCTTTGCAATACCTAAGGGCTGACAGTTTACAGTTTATTTTGAAAAATAAACTTTTGATTTGTCAGAAGAAACTGGTCACATTTAGCCTGTATCCTTGCATATAATAGCCTAAACCATGTACATTTATTTCTATTTGAACACTAAACTTCATGGTAACCAGTGGTCAGATTTCACTCGGTGATCCTGCAACAGCCACCATTTACATTATGGTATCAGTCTTATAGAATAAAATCATGTCTCAGTCTTCCATAGTTAGATAAACAATAAGAATTTTCCCATAAAGAGCTATACAGACACTTCCCACCTGCAAAAGCTCTGTTGACTAACATGTCAGTTCAGTAAGCAGGGCAGATGTATTCCTTGAGTATCTCCACTGCAGACATGTCACAGTCTTGTGGTATTTCTATTGCCACTGCAGATAACTCAGTCTTCTGCTGTGAGACTGCTGCATCTTCCAGAGGTCATCCCTGGGCCAAAATGAAGCTTCCACCTTCAACCAAAGACAAAAGCCTGTGACAATAAACACTGAAGCTGTTCAGACACGACCAGTTAATAAGGTCTCTATACCTTTTCTTACTCTGGTGTGATACTTAACTCATCTTCCAAAATCATCATGTGATAGCAGTTATGCTTTCCCAGTGGTTTGTGATTTTGGTAGAGGAAGAACAGAATCATTTAATATGGCTAAGTCTTAGCAAAAAGAAAATTCAACATTGTTGTACATTCATTCTAGCAGTTAAAAGGGAAAATATTAGTACTTTTGCAGTCTTATTTTAAAATTCTCATTGTTCCATCTAATAAAGTAGTCTCAAGAATATGGTGTATGACTACATATGTAATATTAGGATGGGTCTTTCACTGCAAGTGAGTACTTGCTGTCTTTAGAAGTGCTAATTATTAGGGTGCGTGTATACTGGATTATTTGTTTTTCCATGTAACCAATGGAGACCATGGTATTTTCAGCTCAGATGCTTCCTACCCACAGATAGTATCTTCATTTTGGCTGGCTTTTCAGTTAAAAAACAGGAAAGGAGTGGCAAAGAGCACTGGATTTTTAATAAAATAACTGCTTTTCTTCTCCCTTACTCAACAGTTGCAAAAGACTGATACATCAAAAAAAAAACCCAAAAAAACCAGGAAAAAGATAAAAAATGTCTAGCAGAAAAAAAAAAAAAAAGAAAAAAAATTCTCTTAGCTGTCCCCTGAACAGGTGTTCCATTTTCTAGCATCAGACCCAAATCTGAAAGTGGTCACTGAGATGCAGATTTGGTACGAGAACAGAGGACCTTCTGCTGTAAGACAATTTATCAATGGGTGTAAAATTCTCAGGCCCTTTGGATTTCAGCCCACAGGTCCTCCACAGTTCTCACATATCTGTAACTCTTGCTGTTTGGAGCAAAGGAGAAAATTACAGAAAGGACTGGGAGCCCATTATAAAGAAGTATTAATTCTGAAATGGAAAAGAGATTAGTTGTTATGGGGGGTGTCCTGCTTTCAGCTGGGACAGAGTTAAGTTTCTTCACAGTAGCTAGTGTGAGACTAAGGTTTGGATTTGTGCTGAGCAGAAGGCTGATCACACACTGATGTTTATAGTTGCTGCCAGGACAGTGAAGGGCTTTTCAGCTCCTCTGCTGTGCCAGTGTCTGCAGGGGCAGGAGAAGCTGGGAGGGAGCACAGCCCCAATTACTAGCCCAGTATTCAACCTTGGGTTTAGGACTGAGACCCAAACTGGCCGATGGTATATTCCATATCATGCACGTCATGCTCAGTATATAGACAAGGCTCTGTCTGGAAGAGCTCTCTCTTGCTCTGGGTTGTCTCCCTCTGGGTCGCCCCTCTCTCAGGATCATCTTGGTCTCCCAGACACTCAGGCTCTTATGTCCGTTCTGGGATTGCAGTTTCAGGACTCTCCCTGCTCCAGGATCTTTATCTGGGAATGGGCTGAGCCTTGATCATCGGGTGGTGAGCAGTATCACTGTGTATCACTCATTTGTATATTTGTATATATTACTATTATTATTGTGATTTTATATTACTATTATTCCGGGAAGGGGGAGGGGGCAGGGTGAGTGAGCGGCTGTGTAGTGTTTGACTCTCAACCACGATCAAAACTACAACAGGAGATTTTTTTCCCAGGACACTTGGCTGCATTGTGGAAACTTCAAATAATAGAATCATAGAATAATTAAGTTTGAAAAAGATCTCAAGGATCATCAAGTCCAACCATCAACCCACACCACCTAACTCACTAAACCATATAAATGACGAAAACCAGCTACTAAAATAACTGTCTGTGGGGAAAAGGCCTGACTTGGGGAAAAAAACAGAGAGTGCGTAAAGGCTTGGTGGAAGAAACCTTCTTCCTCACCTTGGGAAAGATGCTTATTGTGACACGAGCTGGCATTTGGAGCTCCTGCGTGTTACACCATATTTGCACACCTGTCCTGTTGGAAAAAAATAAAAGCAATTTGCATGATATTGCTAAGGAATTTGGTCCCAGGCCTAATGAAGTTAGGAAAACACCTCATTTGACTACTGTGGATTGAATTGCAGGGTCTCTGTGTCCTGTGAATCAAGCTGATGAAACTCATGGATGCAGTTTAAAACAAAAGTGAGTTTAAGAACAAAACATTACTCCTGAAATTTGTAACCCTACAGGTCTTTACTTGTGACAGCAAGAAGCTGCATATTTTTTATAAGGGACTACCTCTTCAGATGTTGCAAAAGACATCTAGTTGTATTTCAGAACCAGAAATTTTACAAAACTTGATTATTTGATACTTCTCCAAAGTAAATACACACAGTAAAGGATTTGTCATTGGTGTGTATATGAGACCTTAAAATACTACATCTAATAATACTGTCTTGTATAAATCTTAGGACATTTTTGGTTGCTTGACATGTTCAGAAAAGTACAATACTCACTTGTAGTTTGGGTTTTTTTATTTTATTCTACTCTTTCTGGAAAACATTCAAACAACTTTCTGACTGTCAGCCTCACAGAATTCCCTTCAAATTTCCAATTGGCTGTAATGTGCAGCTTTACTTCCTATCCTAAATTACCATATAATGGCATGCCATGCCCTGTTGAACAGCTTCTGAAGTTGTCTTGTTTGCTGATAGAAGACGTCAGTAGTCTGTACTAGATCTGTCCTGCAGCATGCTGATCACATCCTCACATGAAGACGTAGGAATTGGGTTTCTCATTGCCAAAATTTCAGCTGGGAATTCTATACTGCTTAAAGATCAGGTTTTATTTATTGCATCTAGCATTTTATTTGGAAAGCTTTTGGGGAAAAAAACCAAACATAGAGAACCTGTCACCATGCTAATGGACTGAAACACCTTCAAGACTCTTTTTCCCCCTTTTAAAAAAAAATTCTCTGTTGATTTAAATTCAACTTGTGTAAGGCTTCTGAGAACACAATGAAACTTATTTTAAAGAGATTTTGCTTGCCTTGGGTTTCTCAAACTCTCCACTCCATCTCTGATTCATTCCACGTGGGAGTATTTGCAAAATACTTTGGCTCACCCAGTCTTTGACTGACATCACCATTGTTTCCTTGCTATTTTTATCCACCTTGTCAGGGCTAGCATGTACAGAGCAGCATGTCGATTCTGAGCCAATTTTTCTTCAATGTTATGTAGCTTGAAGGTCTTAGTGATGTCTTTAAAGCTGCTTAGTTGATCTTTATGTGGAAGCTTAAATAAATGGTGTTTGCATTAGGACTGGTAAATCTGCAAGATTTCTGTTCCTCATTCTTTGCCACCTCACCAGCAGCAAGGTGCTTTGCAGAATTCCAGCCAGTGCCTACATGTCGTTTATACTTATTTATGCATTGGTATTCTCATGATTCATCACAGGAGAGGGAAGGTGGCAGGGAATCTGTGAGAAAAGGAGGAAATAGGAAAACTGTACCTTGCCACAGTTTTCACGCCTAACCTTGAACAAATCACTGTTCCAATCCCTGCAGTCCATGTCTGCAGCTGGAGATCCAGCACACATTTCTCTCTGACTTGCAGAGCTCAGTTCATGCCTGATGTAAAGATGGAAGAAGAGCAAAGTTCAAACAAATCCTGAGGGAGAACCTGAAAAGTGGGGTTAACCTCTATTCTGTTGCTGTCATCAAAAAGGGACCTGTAAATATATAGGTTACTATTATGTTTAATTAACTCTTGAAGGCTCTAGGCGCTATGGCCCACATCCAGCTTCCACCTCTGCAGGCTTTGAAGTGCTGGAGGAAGCGTGTCCTATGGTAGTGTAATCAATTTATTCTCACAAGGTAAGAGGACTTTAATGAAGGAAAGGATGATTAGTGGATGTTTGCCAGTACGCTTGGCTTTACTTCACAAATGTTATCATTGCTGGCATTCAGCCAAGCCAAAGGATCCACCTATCCACCCAAATGCTCCTTACTCGTGATGGGAGGTAGAAGAAGATGGTTGAATGAGCAGCAAAGATCACATTTCCTCAGTTTTCTATCCCACTATTTCCCATTCTATTTCCTAATATCCAGGTCTCACCAAAATTTCACTTTTTTTTTTTTTTTTTTTTTTTTTTTNTTTTTGTTGGGACACCAAATTCTCTTTGTTGTCTATTCTACCTCCAGATCTGCTTGCACTCTGGCCCTTGTACAGCCTTGCAAGTAGTTGCAGGATTTTTTGCAAAGAATAGAGCTACTATCAGACTCCATGGGATCTGATGCATGGACAAGTCTAAAACAGCTCAGCGACCACTCGCTGAAACTCCTGCTTGGACAAGCTGGTCGATGTGGTCAGATAGCCTCAATCAGCTGCTGATTGCTACTTCAGCTCTATTCCCTGATCACATGTAGAGGACTTCCTATTAGACAATTTCATGTTCTTGGCATGAGAACCAAATGCTGGAGCAAATCTCTTCCAACCTATCATACTACATTTAACAACTTCCTCTCCTTGATTACCGAGGAAATTATTAGAAGAAGAAAGTGTGTAGATCTTTCATCATGCCTGCCTTAACTTAAGGGAGGTCAGCAATGGTAAGGGGAGGAGAGGTTTGAACAGTCATTTAACTTTCTTAAGAGCTCTTATTCCACTATTTTCTCTATCTCATTTATTGTCTGCTACCTAATCACTTCCATATCAAGTTCTTTAACTCAACACGCAACTTCCCACAGGCATTTAAAACTTCATACACATCTGCATCTGGAAGCTGCAGTTGTGAGACCTTGTTTTCTCTTTTCACAAACATAGAGTATGTCGCTTTCAAAAACAGATGCATCACTGCAAAGACTTTAATCCACACTTGATGTTTTCTGCTCTTGTCCCCCTGATGTTAATGAAAACTGCACAGCATGCTCAGGTTCACTACAAACATGATTCTTTTCTGGAGACAGTCTCTAATGTGCTTGTTTGTCATCCTCAGTAAAACACTTGAAACCACAATAGCGGAAAAACCTTTAGGTATTTTCAGGTACTTAGGATTGTGACTTTGGCATTTGTAAAGTATGTGGATGGAATCAGATTAAAAATATTGTTCAATGCCTTACTCATACCTGCAATACAACATGGTGTTTCTGTTCTTTGGAGCAGATTTCTGAAGCAGAGAAACACAAGATTCAGTTACTATATTTTAACTCACACAGAAGAATGAATTAGTTAAAAAAAATTGCAATGACTCTTAAACTGCACATGATAGGAAGAAAATCTTTGTGACGAGGACTCAGTCTTGTGTGGTGCTGAATTTAGACACCTTAATAGTGAAAGAAGCAAATATGGAAACAGTTACAATCAGTGCCCACTTCTAAGAGAGTTAATGTGTCAGATAACAGCATTTAATGGGCCAAATAAATAGGGCTTGGAACCCTATTTTAAAATATATTTTTCTTCAGCTTCCAGTGCTTTTGGCTTCATCTTGTCTATGTAGGCAAAGGCTCTGTTTTCCAAGGGCTGTTTAAGCTATCAAAGCCTAATCTTGTATGTGCAGTTTTGTGCTCAGTATTCAATTTGGACAACACCAGGAGATCTAATATTTGGAGGTAAAAACAATCTTTATACATGCAAATCCAGCAGTTTGATAGCTAAATGCCAACAACTGTATTTGTGACTGATGACACCTAACATTCCTTCAGGCTAAGAGCAAAACGTCAAGCCTTTAGGCTATGATTTTCAAAAGCTTGGGCACTGATATGCATAATTCCCAGTAACAGAAAAGTAAATTGGGCACCCAGATCCTATAGTCAACTTTAAAGATATGAACTGTTTCCAAAATCTACTCAACCTCTTCCTTACTCTTCCCGTGCAGAGAATGAGTGGACTCCTTTTGGAAACATTTCCCCTGAGAAAATGAACATTTTAACTAAACAGTGTGCTTAGATGAATGAACCAGGCTGGCCAGGGAATGAGGCAAAAGTTGTTCTCTGATCTTAAAGTAAGGAAAAAGACTGACTGATCCTGAGAAGGAAGAAACGACAGGATAAGGCTGATGGAGTTCTTTCCAACTCCCACATACAAGCTAAGTACGATGATCTGCCTCACGGCCCTAGAAGACTTCCAGTAGTTTCAGGGAGAATGCATCTTCTGTTTCTTTTCTCTACAACAAAGTTTTCCAATAGCATGGATAATGTTCTATCAACGAGGGTTTTATTTCTGACTATTGGGTATTGCAATATTCCATTTTATTTCATATTTTCTTTGCCATGTAATTTGGGCCTTGTACACAGTGTTAATACATGCAATAATTATAATTCTCCTTGACTGCATCATATTTAAAGGTGTAAGCTTCTCAATCCATCTCCTCGAGGCAGATTACCCAGGAGACAACCCGCACATTACAGATGGAGCTGCTCTGATCCCATTAACTGAACAGTGAGGAGAGCATTTGAATCACAGACTCCAGAGCCTAGTGAAACCCTGATCTCATTAAAAGCAAAGCTGGCAAGATTGTACCATTGGGGTGCCACTTTGGGTGTACCTTTGAACTTAGGGCTGCATCCAAGGGGTAAGTGTCAAGTGGAGATGGGACTGAGACATCGGGAAGAGTTCCCTCACACCATCTCCACCTGTGCCTGTGAACTTCTGATCCTTTCTACCAGACACCTCTCGGCAAAGTCTGAAGGTGCCAGGGGGCTCAAACCACCAAAGTGAGGCACAGAAGGAAAATAAAAGAGCAGACAACTTAAAACCAAGTGGATTAATTAAATTATATATTTACCAGTGATAATTGTACAGTAAAAAGCCTCCAGGGTTAGACATTTTATAGGGATTTTAATTCCTTAATTTGGAAGGTTTGGAGCCCTGAGGATTGTTACTCTTTTTTGGTTTTTAAGTGATTTTGTGGAATTGTCATGGTGCAGGCTTTGTCTTTTGGGCTGTTTGCTGTCAATACAAACATCTGTCAAGGACAAGTTGTAAGACAGTCCCACTGTCGTATTACATCATGTAGTTCATTGATTTTTGTAGTGCTTAATGGTCTAGAGGTACACACTGATCTGGAGAATTAGGAAATCTGGATTGTATTTGCTGGTTTACCAACAAAACCTCCTTTTTCTGTAACTAAGATATGAGACTTTTTTACCAAACTTTGCAATTTGTTGTGTGATCTACTGCTATGGAGAAAATTATTCTGTGCAAGAATTAAGTACTGAGTATTAGTTAGGGTCATGTATTAATTCTGGGTGTGGGTCAATACATTGCAGCTATACATTGAGTAATGCTAATTTTGAAGACGAACAAAAAAAATAAAACCAAGATAGATCTCCCTTCCCCCCTCTTCTTCTTTATCCCAAATGATCTCTTAAAAAAAATAACTCCTGTCCCAAATTTTACACCTGTATCATTGGGAAACTCAAGACCAAATGCATTTTCATTTTTTCCTTCCCCTTCTTTTCCCATCCACAACCTCCGTTCCTCTCCGCTTCGCCTTTTTTACTGTATGTGTGAGGAATTAGGGTATAATATCCTATTTGAGTGGTAGACTTTTCCAAAGCATAGCTTACTGGAATTGTAACATAATGAGAACAGATACAGAGCCATAAAACTCTTCATTCTCTTTCAAGGGACATGGAAAGGTTCAAGATGAAAATGTCAGTGAATCAGCTGTTTAAGTTGATGTGTAGGCTGTGTTCAAACTCCAGATGGATGTTTTTGTATGGAAACAATGCCAACAAGGCTAAAGACACAGTCACATTGCAAGTGCACCTTGAGCCTGAGGAATTTCGGTTTTTCCTTGTTATGACATATCCCTGCTGGCTGTCCTCTCAAACAGGGTTTGAGTCTTCCAGCACAACAGACAGAAATCACAAATCCTACAAAAAAAACTCAACTAGTTTTTAATTTGTCTTTTTCTTTCTGGATAAAAATGCAGAGATCTTTCTACACCAAAAGGGAGCAGGGACGCACTGTTATTTTTCACTTTTGGGCACCTTTAAGGAAGGAAAAAAGCAAAGGCAAACTAAATATCTAAGCTAAATGAGAGTTAAACTTTCCTTAGGGAAAAAGGGAATCAGAAGCTAGAAATAATATTTGCTCTAAGCAGTGATGTGCTACAGATAAGACCCTTTTGTCCCAGCCTCCAATAAGTCCTATGTCCTTGAGTGCTCCCGCAGGAAGGAAGGAGAAATCAGCCAACTAAGTAACATCTCCTGCCGCTTAAGTCCTAAAAATTTTGCATAGCCAAGGTGAGGGGAAAACACCATTTAGAAAGCTGGCAATATCATGTTGCTGTGAAGGGGAGTACCTTTTTGATTTATCTGTACTAAGTTATCATATATTCTGTAAGAATAGGTCAGATGGGCTCTGGGTGGGTGTGCGAAATGGGTCCTTTCCAGAGTGAGCTGCTGAGCCTGCTTGGGGCAGATGGGAGCTGGCTGCCTCAGAGGCGAGGGGAAGGCTTTTGCAGGAGATCGGGCAGGTTTAGCTGATGGACAGTGAGTCACTGCAACCCAAACAAATTGCTAGGACAGATTGGGCAAGATCAGAGTTGCTTTAGACCTTTTTATTTTTTTAAATCTGTTATCTATTCAGCATATCTATTTTTTTTCACTTATCTTCTTCAAGGATCTCATTCAAAGAATAGGCAGAGCAACCTCAGCTGCAGCTCAGTTGTGTTTCTTTCACAGCTGCACTTTCCTGCAAATAGATAGGTACTTTTTCCTTACTCTCCTTTGGCAGGAACAACACAGTATTATTGCACAGTGAGGGTTAGAGCTAGCAGACCCCGTGCAACATGTCAGGATGCCTCCATACTTTAAAAATACCTGCCATTTCATTGAATACAGTGCATTGCAGGGGCAAGAAATATTCTTATGGAGGCATGTTTTGGAAAAGGCAGGGATAAATCATTGCTCACAGCAATGTTTTAGACTTTATCCAGAAAGTCAATGTGTGTGGGAGAGATCTAGGGCAAAGAAAACATCTCAGATTTCCCTCTACTTCAGTTGCAAAATTTTACAAAGAGGCTGCCTAGATCCACCCTTAGCACGTCAGGAGCCCGGGGATGTCCATATCTGCATAATGCGTTCTTTTATTCATTTTTCTCAGGGAAATACTACAAAGCTGGATGAGAACCATATATTACACTGCTCTTCCCCCTATCCCAGGCAGTCTCTCAGTTTAGAGTGTCCTCCCCGAGGTCTTCAGAGGCCACGGAGCAGAGCTGCTGTGGAGCTGACACCTTCTGTGTGTGGTAGGATGGAGTTTTGTGGAAAGAGGCTGCTTCCCTTTATGCAGCAGAATGGACAATGCAGGCCAATAATAACATGCATCCATTGTACAGCATGAAAGAGGCTTCTCTGCAAAAAGTATTGTTTGTTTTCCTTTGTGTCTTCTCAGCTGCCAAATGCAGGCTTCTTCTGCCCCTTCTCTCTCATCACCAGCTCCCACTCAGTATGCCTCCTTACCACGCTCTGTGATGGTGACACACACTCCATTGAACCCTGCTGGAGTCTGAAATTCCCCAGCATGAGACAAATAAACAGCCCTTTTTTATTTCTTTTTCTTTTTTGTCTAACTTCCCAGACTGACATGCTGTAAAATAAAATAAACAAGAATTTTGAAACCTACGTTGATCAACACTGGTGTGGTATGCAGAAAATATGTTGTGAAACAAATGCATTGAATTAGGACAAATGCAAAGGCTTAGGGCTGATTAATAGCTACTGAAGTCAAAGACTTCTGAGATTTTTTTTTTTTAGTGCTGTGGGCCAGGATAGAATTTCAAACATATTAATTAGCAATAGTGTGCATGTTTGTTGCTGAACCACTAAGCAAAGGAACGTAAGTGCTAGAACAAGTCAAGAAATACTTTTGGATACTCTGTCACAAAGAAATCAAAGCAAGAGTACCACTGTCAGCCTCCGGATTAATTTGTCTGTAAGAGTGGGTAACTTTGAAGATTGGGAGGAATGAAAGACTGATAAACTAAGGATAGGTTTCACTTGCTAGTCATGCACCAATATTTGATTGATGGATTGATTCTGTCTGATTAAAAGATCTATCAGCCTCACCCTGCATCAAGATACAAACACGTCCAATCAGGTAAAAATGTTCATCTGCACAAAATAATCAACCTAGAAGTGCATGAATAGGATCTTTACAACAGCTGGGAGAATCCCTCACTGTATAAATAATAATTTTCTCTTTGAGGCAGTGAATTTTTGCATATATATTTGAGAAACATTTTTTTTTAACCAAACTATCTATTAGGAATGGGTTGTATAGCTATCCTTTTTATGTCTTTCTTGGACTGTATTCCACATTATAAAGACAGAGATAATAGCAGAAAGTTTTGGAGTCTCTGTTATCATCTCTTCACACCAAGTTACTCATAGGTGAGGAATTGGCTGCCACCCGGAAAAATCACCTGACTTCAAAAGCTGGTCACTAAGTAACTGATTATCTGACACAGAAATCCAGTGATTACAAAGGAAGAGGCCTCCTGTCACCTCATTTATTGAGAGGGAGAAGTGTACAGCTACCTCAGTGGCTGCAGGTGTAAGATGGAATGCCAGGTGGTTAAGGGAAATCTACATGTAAAGGGAAAGGCAAGATTCTGAAAGCCTTAAAAGATTCAGGTAAATGCTTAAGGAGAGGGAGAACACTGAGGTGAGTACATATGCTTATTTCAATATTTGCTTTAGCTCCATTTATATTTTCTCCTGAAGTATGGGCTAATGGCAGAAAAGGTTTTTGAGAAGTGTGTTGTGTTACATGCTTCACAACATCTGTGAGGAGGTGAACTATAAACCAGAGCCTTTACAAAGCTGGTGAAAAATCATAAGGTTAAGCAACCGAGTCACAGTGAGGGCACAGCACTGATCACAGTTCCTCAATTTGCCTTACATGTGCCAAAAGATTGGGACCAAAGAGCCCAAATTGAAAGAGTACTGAAACATGCTCCAGTCAAGAGAAGCAGAAGAGCATGGTTGTCCAATATGGTGACACCCACTGCTCTGGACTTAAAAGTGTTTTGCCATTATTAGGCCCCCTGTTTCCCTAATGTTGATACCACCAAGGAGTTTCTCCATCTGGTTTCTCTTCAGTGTGGAGCAGAAAAAGATATTTAGATGTCCTCTGGAATTTCCTGAGCCCTAATTCAGGGCAGGAGATCCATGCTAGGGAGGAAAAATACGCCTGTGAAACTGCTCTGCAAGGCAGTCATGGCTGGGGAAATATCTTCCGTTCTGTCCACATGGTGCTGCTCGGACTGGGAAGCTCTCTAACTGTTCACAGTTCTAAAAAAGCATATTTTTTGCCTCCCCTGGTAGAAGAGAGTCCAGGAACAAAGCTACTGTCTTTTTCAAACCAAGGGTAGTGAGAGAGGCAGAAGTTCCTAAACATGCATCCAGAAATGATATTGTTAAAGCTCCATCTCCTGGAGTCATGTGATTATGCAAAACATTCATAGTTTCACAGTTTACTCTTTTAACACATTTCCTTATCATGGTTGAAAAGACAAATTGGAAATGGGAACAGAAGGCTGTAAAGCACAAGGCAAGCCAAGAAAACTCTGGAGTTCGCTGACTGGTTGGTTTTCAATTGTGTGATTTGGGTAAGTAGGTAGGGAATTCAGGAATGCTTTTCTGCGGCAGTAGTGAGAGCTTCCTCTAGAGGACTTCTGTAGCGAGCACTAGCAGCAACTCTGATGATGTCCTACAGTTCCCTTGCTACTGTGACACTATTTCGCTTCATACCAATAGTGTGTGAATGATTAGGGTATTTGGAGATGTTCCAAAGCCCACAGAGCCCTGTGGCACAAGACTGAATTGTACCATATGAAACCATTTTAAGTGCTGAGCAACTGTTGCCTGACAATCCACCTCTTCACTTCTGGTCCCTTCTGGAAACCAGAAGTCAGGGCCTTTTAAACCACAGCCTGCTCCTGGAAAACCTCAGACAAGCAGCATACAAGTGCATCCCCACCAGCAGGATGCTCTCACATGGGCCAGACATTCTGGTTCTAAGTCCCAAGCGCCACAGATGCATTTTGCATCAGTCAACACCACATCCGTCAGGAAAGTGGATGACAACCTGAAACTACTTCAGTGCTTAAAAGATCATGTTAGGGCTCCATAAGTAAGGACATCAAAGTGGTAATGAAATTTTAAGTGGTACTTGAGGAAGTTACAATTATAAAATGTAAAATAGCACCGAAAGTTTCTCGTATTCTCTGCGTTAACTGGTATGCACCATACAGCTGGCTGACGGCTGTTGGTTTCTTAAAACTTTCCTTTATAAGCAGATAACACGCTCCATTTCTTTGTTGAGAAAACTGATTTTACTAATTCTCATATTTTCTTCCATGAACCTTTGAGCTGGTGCTGCAATTACTAACTAGACTGATTTTTTCCGATAACAATTTGTAATCAAGATGCAAGACATTAGAGCTCTAATCAGTTTTCCCACACACACACATTTTCTCCACTGTTTGTCAAGTGTGATTTCAATACAGTGTTTTGCTTTCTAAGCTATAAAAGCATTTTTAAAAGTTCAAATATACTTAATCCATAAAACTAATTTGTGGCTGTGCAAGTAGGAGAAACAAAGGTTACCAATTAATGGCCTGAGTTATTTAAAAATGACTGAGGTAGGCACTTTTCCTCCTGATTTTTGATGACTTTTCACATGCAAATGTTGGCCTACACTGTACATGAGCCTACAAAAAGTAGACTCATGCAAATACAGAAATCGTTGCCCAGTACTGTAAAGAGAAATTTAATGTGCACTCTGACTAAACCGTAATGCTGTGCTAGCGCAAAGTACATCTGTTATGCACAGGCATTACGCTAAGGTCATGAATGGCTGAGAAAAGTCTTGAGAAAACTCTGGGCCTCGCAAAGTAAATGCCAAAACTTCCCATTGACTTTGGACGAGGAACAGGTTTCCACTGCCTTATAATGTTTAATGACTGTCACTACTAACCTTAGATAGACCAAGAGCTGTTTTATTTAATCAATAGTGTTACTTCAACCACCTGAAGTGGTAGTTTGTTTCTTTTCACTTCTTTAAACAGAGTTACTTTTCCCTTGTGATACCTATTAAATATATTGTTCATTTATGGGACCCCATTTAGTACATCTACAGGTGTGCTTAATGTCAAAGCCCACTGAAGCCCATTTACTGAACAGCAGTCCTCTTATTTTTTTTTTTTATTAGGCACATACCTAAAATTTGTCTGGATTATAGCCTTACCTATCATAACAGTGACAAGCGTAGCAATGTGTTCATTTGATTGTGTTTTCTTGATGATCACTGAAATTTGTCTGAATAGCCTGATTCTATGGAGATGTTGCAAAAGAATCATCTTGGGGAAGCATACATTTTGGGGAAAAAAAACTCTAATGGAGGGTAGTGTTGGGAACTTGTTGTCTCCTTTGCCCTTCCGCAGGTTGTTTCATTTATAGGAGGAGGACAGTTACACTGGAGAGCAGTCAACCACTAGGGCAAGTCATGAAAATGGGAAAATAAATGCCTGCTAACTGGTTTTCCTAGACGCACTCAGGAAGAACATCTGTGCCTTATAGAGTGGGTTAAGCCCTCCTTAGACATGACATTTTATATGAATAATATTGAAGACTTCAGCCTTGATCTGGTAATACAAGCTTAACTTTATTCATGGACATACTATTGGTTTGTTAGGTACACTTAACTCTAGATCACAGACCAGGAAAGGGAGAGGGAAAGGGCTGGAGACCTACTGCTTATTCACAGCTTTAAAAGAAGTCTTTAAGGCATTCAGGGAGGTGAAATTATCTGTTCTCCAAAAGGTTCAATGCAGACTAGCTGATCTTTTCTAATTTGTTGAAATGGTACTTAATTTTTCTTTTTCCTTTTCCTTTGCCTTCCTTCCTTGCTTGCTTGCTTCCTTCTCTCTCCCTCTTTCTCTCTTTTCTCTATTTTTCTTTTGCTCTTTTAATTTAATCTTCTTTCTGATTTCTATTTCTTTCCTTTTTTTCCCTCTGTCTTATTTCTTATTTTTCTTTCCTTCTTTCCTTCTCTCACAGGTGTTTTTTTTTCCTTCTACACCCTAGTAAAAAATATCTCAAAATATCTGGATGGACTGAAGCTTTACAAGGAAAATAATAGTCATAATAACTATCATACAGTTAGAGAGGAAAAGACGCATGCTGGGTATATCTGTCTCCCTATAGATACTGTTCCATTTTTATTCAAGTGGAAATTGCAAGAGTTGTGTAGATGGGTCCTCTGAAGATCTCTGAATCAAGACAATTTTAATTAATCTTATCAATCATTTCAGAATAATCAAATTAATGAAAAAAAGTGGTTGACTCTTTGATTCCAGCAGCAGCTACATTTTATCATATGAAAAAATGGCTTTTCCCTTTGTATTTTAAATGACTGAAATTTGAAAAATAGATTTGTTAACTTCATAAAGGGCCGTAAATGTTATTACAAAAGTGGTTGGTTAACTTGTCACTGTTCTGTTCTGAGGCTTGGAGTAACACCCGCAATGGGATTATTGATATAAATAGCTTCTTTTTAGAAGGAGGAAGGCAACATGTTCCTTTGCAGTGGTTCATTTATTAAAACCTCAAGTAATCTTCACCCTTTCAAAAGACAGGAGCTCCCTGAAAATAAAGGGTATATTAATGAGGGGCATATAACTCATCATGCTTGGAGATATTATATTACTCTTTAGGATATAACTGTGGGTTTTTGATGGAGTCAGGTGTATGATGAAAAGCCCCAGTAGCTGCGTGGTACCCTGCAAAAGCAATGGGAGTACCTAGCCCATCTGCTAACTGCAATTTAATAGCTTGACTTCTGGCATATTGCTGGCAGAAAAAGTGACAAGCATTGCTTTATACACTGAGCAATGTGCACTCTACACTAGTTCCATTTTATTTAGATAGTAAACTCCTTGGGGCAAGGTATCTTTTTGTGCTGTGTTTGTCAAGTCCTTTGCATGGTGGGGTTCTGGTTTGTGACTAGATGTTTTTACACTGTGCAGAGATGCCCAGGCCAGCAGCACCTGAGCTCCCGCTGGCAGCAGAGGCAGCCCAGTTACAGCAGCATCGTGCTGGGCTTGTATCACGCAAAAAGCACTGGCCTCTTGCATGTCTCTGACAAGCTTGGACATATGCCATGCCAGTGCCACCATGCTGCTTTGGGAATCCACGTTGGTGGAGCAGTATGGCATGGAGCTGTGCCACATGGATGTGCCAGCTTGGGTCTCCACTAGCTCAGGCGTCTTTGTGCCATGGCTCATAGTCCAGGACAGAATGGCACTTAACCTCCAAGGCACTACAGTAATGCTGCTAATAGATACCTGCAGACACTTCTCTCTGACTTGGACCCCAAACATATCTGCATAAGTGGCTCCTTCTGCCAGACTCATCCAGAGCATCCCAGATCACCTGCGTGTTTGGGACTTGGTTCCACCATGTGCATGAACCTGCTAAACTATGCATCGAAGTAGCAGCAGGGATTTCACCAGACCTGCTCACCTGTGTAACCTTTTTTAACTAGACTGTGGTGCTCTCTTGATTGTAGGCATGAGCACTCTGTGCTTTAGAGGCTGTTGCTCAAATTGGTTTCAGTGGGACTGAAGGGCTTTTAGAAGTTGTTTTTACAGGAATTTGTCCCATTTTTTCAAAATCTACAGTGGTCACAGGAATTTTTATTGATATCTTGCAGGTCCAGGGAGTGCTGATTCTGCTGTCTGACCCTGTGTTTTGGTGTTGACCTGCATGTTTCCAGTGGCATGTTCTGGATTTTCCTTCTCTGTCTCCACAGTGAGGGTGCTTTCACCTGAGCATTTCACCAGAAAGCAACACATCATGATGCCATTAAGTATCACTCTGCTCCGAGCCCTTAGGCAGTGATATTGCAGTGTATTGCGTGGGGAAAGCATCTTCCTCCTCTGTTTCATCCCCTGCCAATCTGCTCCTGCTGAAGCCAGAACCTGTCCCTGGGGGACATCACCATTGCGCACACTGCACTAGTGCAAGATCCCCCAGGGCTTTCAGCATATCTTCTCCTGCTCTTACTTGGTTGTATATTTCAGTTTTCTTCTACAGAGTGAAATGTTGAACATTGTCAACATGGGGGAAGAATTTCAAAGTAAAGGGATACTCAGAGGGTTAAACACCACTGACTTTTAACATAATAGGGAATATCACAGTCCTTATCTTTAAAAGCATTGAAGTCATCCAAGATATTAATGCTTAGAGCTGTAATATGCCATCACGCATCACCTGTTTTTCTACTCAGCATTTTTGCAACTTGTCCTTGGTATAGGAACATCTATCTGGCAGCTTGGGCAATGCAGTAATGACAGGTGACAGTGAAGTGTCTTTCTTGATTCTAAATGCTGATTCCAATACTATGATGTGCTAATACTACAGCAACACTCATAGCATTAGTTTTGTGTCCTACTCTTTTTTTCTGGACTTAAATGTTTTGCCATCTCTGGTTCTCACTATTCATATTTTCTATGTGTTCCCTTAGAGCTTGGAGGCTGCTACCTGCACTTCTCCCTAGTAAGAAAAGGAGAAAGGAGAGGCTGGAGACAGGCACGTGCCCCTTCTCTCTGCTTGTCTCTGCAGCTGTGCCAATTATGAGCTGCCAACAGGTTGCAGAAAGAGAGTGGGAGAGGGAAGAGGGCCATGCTAGGGAAGGAAGTCTTGTGTTGCAAGGGACTTGGGTGGAGAAGAGGGTCCAAGCACCTCTGGTAACACCTTGCTAACATGTTTTCCAGTGACAGATGCAAGAACTCAGTATCTAAGCCGAACTATTTTTTTCTTTTCTAAAGAACTCTAATAGCTTAGGAACACAGTGTCCCACAAATATAAAGCAAAAGTAAAACAAATATTTTTACCATTTCCAGTCACCCTAATTGAACGTGAAGGCTGTGTATAGAACTGTAATTCTGTCCAGAGGCTGCTTGTCAAGTCATGTTTTTATTGTAATTACCTGATTTGTTCAGCTTTAATCGTATTTACTTTTGAAGGTCATCTGTCCTGCTCCGAAATGGTTAGTGAAGGCTGTGAGAATACACAACACCCATAGGGAGAAAAGCAAAAAGCACATAAGCTCTTTTAATTCGGACTTTGCAGGGGAAGAGGTAGTATTTTCCTTCACTTCTTAGCAGTCTATATTTCTTCATCAATGCTATTTTTCATTTGTTCCATAGTAACTCTGAGAAGTGCTGCTTGTGACTGGGCTCCAGTGCACACTGTGATGTATATGTCCATAATAAGCATCAGCCCATACCTTGGAGATTTTGTAATGTAAAGAGGCAAAACAAAGCACGAGAAAAACAGCATCATTCTCTTCATACCACTGATGTATCAGTGAAAGTACAGAATTTTGTGCTTTAGCCTCCCAACTTCATTTAACACCATAATCACAGAGTTGTTAATTATCTCTACATCACAGGAGTCTGTAGGTGAACAACTCATATTCAGTCCTCCCATCCTGGTGAGACTTGTACAGAAAAATGCTGTCTCCCTGCCCCGAGATAATTTCCATAGACTGGAAGAAGAGCAGTAAGCCCTAAAAGGGCACTTTGAAGCAATCAAATATACAGTATGGGTTTCCAAAGTTGCTCAAAGATTTATGTGATTTGTTTACAGTTGGATAATGTCATGAAGTCACCTGAGTGAAAAAGCACATTTGGTTTTTTTTGATGAAGAAAATAAACCTGTTTCCCTGGGAAGATAAAATGTATAAGTATTATGCCTTCACCTCAAAACCAGTTTCAGGTTTAGAGCTAAAGTTTGAGGCTCAAATCATTGACATTGAATTGCCTTGCAAGGCAAATCTTTATGATTAAACTTCCACGTTATGAAGTAGAAAAAGCAGCTTCAATCTTTCTTTCTAAAACAAAACTTAAAAAAAAAGAAGTCCAGCTCATTCTTTTCTTTGTTCAGCAGTCCTCAGTTCAGTTGTTCAGTTTAGTCCTCAGTTTACTTTCTAAACCTTGGCCATGCAATGGAAGACCACACCTGCAAAGAGGTCTCAGTGGCACCCAAATCATGTTTTTTTCCATGCAACAGCCATTGTGTGTGCAGCCTGCTGGTTAACTGTGCTATGGCCTAAATCCGTCAGAGGAAAATTCCCAAATAACAAAATAACCTAACGTACAAAAAGAACAGTAGACTTTTACATATGCTTAATTATTTTTAAAGTCCTTGTGTTCCTTACAATTCGAAAGGAACGTTAATATATTCATAAGCACTAACCTTAAATCAGTGCTGCGTGCTCAAGCATAAATTCTATTATCAGTGGATCTACTGCAATTCTCAGAAGAGGGAAAGTTGCTGAGTACTAACATTGTTGGCAGCTTCATGTTGAATATAAGCACTCTCCTAGAGCTCACCTAAAGGGAAAGGCTTTTGTAACTCTCTTCTCACCTTCATCTTCTGGGCTGCTGTTTCTCATAACATAACCATATGGAATAGCTGCTTTTAAGTTAAAGCTTCTAACAAACTTAAGATTTCTATATTAAATTTATCTTTAAGTTCTGAACACAATATTTTTTACAAGTGAATAATCTGCTTTGGTTTTTTTTGGGCTTTTTTGCCTCCAAAGTATGTTGGATTAAAATAGAATTTCTAGCTGGCCATTCAGCTCCTGTAGCTGGACACCGTGCTGCTCTGTGGTACAGTGGTAAACACGGAAAAGGAAAAACTCACCCATTTGTTCTTCCAAAGTGGACAATGTGGGACTAGCCACTATTCTACCCATCTTAGAAACAGCTGAATTAAATTTCCCTGTGTTTACCTATGCCTGCACTACTCAGGTGAGTGGTCATTTCTGGAAATTTAAAAAATGCTACTGTAGTATCTCAGTTTCTGGGCTTGCATCAGCCTTGGGGACCCTCTGTTCAAGGAGATATGTTTCCAGTTTCTTTTCTAATGAGGTTCTTAGAGGACTGGAATAAGGATTTTGTACATTGTCAATTTGCATTAGCAAAGCTAGGCAGAGGAAATTACACCACACCCACCTATGCAAAGCATATTATATATCCATAGGTACACCTTAACAGCATCAAAGCATAATCTAAAGAAAACAGAGGATGTGTGGAACAGGGAGAATTAGATCCATCACAGGGCTTATCCTGGTTCCCCCAGGTCCTGATAGTAACTCCCTGGAGCAGCTTGAGGTCTATCAGCCCTGCAGTTCTTTCAGCACACGCCTCCCCACCTACTGTTGGCTCAATATGTGACTAAAACATCCCTAAGGAGGCACTGACAAGGGAAACCATGTAAATAAGGACACAGTGATTCATCTCAGCTGTGATCTCTTCCAGCACGTGCAAAATGCAACCTGCAGAACCACGGGACTCTTTCATCTTCCATTAAGTGTTGTACATGTAAAGTGACTATTTACACAAAATGGAGACCAAGCCTGGGTTGTTCTGTTAGCTGGAATATCAAGGAGCTGCATACAGAAATCCTTTGTTTAGTGACATTTTACCATCAGCCCGAGGTATACAGGAAGATGGGACCAGTTGGTGATTCCATGATAGAGAGAGCTAATCTCTAGGAATAACAGCTTTTGCTTTCACCACTATGAGACAGTAATGCTGGGACTACGCTTAAAAAAAAAGGTCTTCTAATTAGAACTGAGGTAATTATTTTTTTCAGCAAAATCCCTTTCCTAAATTTGACCTGTAACAGTGCAAATAGTGACAGTGCTGCCAACATGCCACTTTCTGACAGATGTAATTTCAAAAATCTGACCCACTTCTACACTTTTACATGTGAGTGAAGAGGGGCTTTCTTTCTGTCAGCTGCTCCACAGCTCATCTGTCTTCAGCTCTGACTCCTTTTTTAGCAAGGATACTGCGCAATGATATCTTCACATACAAGATTATGGGGTTAAATTAGGCAAGCTCAATTGTAGACAGTTCCACACTTTGTTATCTTCCTTTTAAATTGGAACCTTATATTCTGTTTTCAAACTTGGAACTCTTACTCTTTTATGGTGAACAATTTCAGATTGTACCACGTCTCCTCCCTCATTTAGAAAGCTTTTGTTTGCTGCTTCCTCACTATCTGCATGTAGAGACAGGCAACCACAGTGTGTAAACTACAGTAATAATATCGCACGAGATAATATCACTGAATCAGTTACAAGCCTCAAACACTTCTGAAATTTTCCATGCTTCAGTACTATTAGGAGGATAGGTAATATTATGAGTATTAGGAAACCCTTCTTTGTTACAATGGCACCTAGTTATGCCAAGAAAAAATGCCTTGCACGGAGAACTTAATGCATCAAATATAAAAATAGGGACCAGGAGGGACAAAAAAGCAGGAGGAGAAGACAGAAATGGAAACATGAAATTAGGCCAAAAAAAAAAAAAAAAAAAAAAAAAAAAAAAAAAAAAAAAAAAAAAAAAAAAAAAAAAAAAAAAAAAAAAAAAAAAAAAAAAAAAAAAAAAAAAAAAAAAAAAGAAGATAATTAAGTACATAGTCATTCTGCTGATCACTTCAGAAGGCAGGATTTCGCCAAACCCTGACTTTGGTAGGTCCAGGATTTCTGCCAGAAACTTCCCTGACTTGAGTTTTAAGATGGTTGTCTTACTTAGCATTTGTGTGGCGCATGGGGAGGGCGGAGGTGGAGTGTCTTTTAAAAGTAAGGAGTAACCAGTGGCTAATGATGCAGTCACTTCCCTTCTCAGCTTATGTTTTTAACAGGCTTTCACCAATCATGGCTTTTTTTTTCTTTTTTAAAGGTGTGAGCTAACTGCTTTGCATAAAATAAGAATGGAACCGACTCAGAACACAAATTAGTAGGAAGTACACAAGACCTGAAATTTTGGAGACCTTGTCATACATTTATGGAGTGCAAAGTCAGGCCACTAGGAGTCTGAGCCTCATTTCTTACATATCCTAGACCCTTGCAATCCACATGCATTACCCTGTACCAAGATCAATTACCGCTGTTTAATTAAAGCACATCTTCAAAAAAAACATAAGGTCTTGGTCTGAAGATCCTCCAAAACAGGACTTTGTTGTGGTAATTTATTCCTCCACAACACTATTGTTAAAAATGTGCACCTTATTTTCTATCTGAATGGGTCTGTTTTCAGCTTTTGGACACAGTTATGCTTTTTCCCCCTCTTAATTAAGTAGTCCTTCAGTACCAAACATTTCTCCACCACCTGTGATCAAATCACATCCCATTGTTCTGATCAACTAAAGAGATTGTTCTCACTAAATCCCTCACTTTTGCTCTCAGAATATTTTTTGTGGTTATTTCTGCACTTTTTCCAATATCTTAGCATCCGTGTTTCTTTTAATAAAAAAGCATTGCCATGAGAACTCTAGGTTTCTCTACACCCATTTTTCCAAGGCCATATGTAAATGTGAGATCACTTTCCCATTCGTGTTCACTGCTCCCTTCACTTACACAAGGATGGCAGGAGTTCCTTCAGCCTTTCAGTTGTTCTGGAAGTTTTCTGAGAGCTATTTGTCTCATGTGCTATATTTCAGTTGCATTGTTTCTAGGCTATGGGCTTCCCGTACTCTCACCCTTGTCTTGTCATGAGCTCTATTTTTCTTCTTAGATAAGACTAATTAGCTGTATTCAAAACAGTTCATTTGAATAAGCTTAGCTACAACTGATCCAGATCACTTTGTGTGCCTGCCTCCACCATGTCTCGGTCACCTAGAACCTTCCACAGCTGCAATTCATTATTTCCCAATCACTGATTCCCAGCACTGAAAATGCTGAACAATACTGGCCCAGCACTGATCCTTATGGTAACCTCCCACCACTAAGGACACAGCCACTCAGCAGCAACTCAGCATTGACCATTGACCACTGACAACAGGAATTTTGAAGCTGCCATTTGGCCAATTTTTAATCAATTTAACATGTTCTTTATTGTTCTTGCGTAGCATTGACTTTGTAATCAGTATATTATGCACCACTGATTCAAAGGTCTTGCAAAAGACCATTACATTTACAGAACATCCTGTCAATCAAACCTCAAAACTGAGCAGTGAAATCATTCTTTCTCCCCCAAATTTAAAAGATGCTTATTTTCTAGGAGCTGTTTTTGCTATTGCATTAGCAATGAAGAAGGCTGGTAATATATGTCATCATCTTCATCAAACAGAAGGATATCATTCCCCTTGTTTCCCAATGCAGGGACAGAAACATTTACAGAATATTTCTGTCCTTTTTGCATCCTGAATAACATTGCCATTTCCCATCTACTGTGTTTTGTTGCCAGCTCGATGGGAGACACCTTCTCAACATCACCAGACATGCTTTTGTTTCTGGAGTTTTTAGCCATCAAGTGTTTATTTTTTTGACTTCTATTTTAGATCATCCAATATTTGTCCTTTATTCCAATATATATTTGCCTTATCTGTAATGACAAACTTAGATTAGTACAGTTTTTCCTCCTCTTGCATCAAACTATCATTTAGGGCCACAGTTTTTTTCAGAGAATTCCAAATTTTCAATCATATATTTCTTTCTAGATTTTGTTTAGGATTTTAACAGATTTTTTTTCTCCATTACATCACAGTGTATTTGTGCACATATATACATTATTATCATCAATCATTGTCAATGTGAGAATTAGTGGCATGACAAAAGAAATCTCTTCCAGTTGTCTCTTACTACTCTTGTTACCTGACTGACTGAATAATGGAAAAATCGGTATGACAAAAGATCCTAAAAAAAGGAGCATGTAGTTAAAATGACAGTCCCACAGAAGAGGATGTATGAAAGGAAAAAGTGAGTGTGTGTGAACTGGGCAAGGAAGAGGGGAATTAACAGAACTGAGAATCACTATGGCTCTTCCTTGCTGCTGTGATGAGGGAACTTTGAAGGTCTATCAATCCTCTCCCAGATCCTGCTCTTACCTTTTTAAAAGGCTTCTCTCCACACAATTTCCTTCAGAAAAGTGACTTTATTTTTTTTTTCCTTATTTGCTTTCATATTGAGCCTTCAGTTCTTAATGAGCCGAGTCATAATGAATTTCACAGATCTGACTTTATCGTGTCTTATTTTTTCTGAAAATCCCACTCCTGTGAATTATCTTGACTAAGACTATACACATAAATAAGCTTTTCACTTATTGAAGCTCTCATTCCTGCTAGAACCCTTTGTGTTGTTCTTCTACATCAGAGATACAGTCCCCTGCCCCAAGCTTGTAATTCCTCTGTGAATGGGGCAATCAACACTTTTCCTTAAATTATTAATAAACCTAATGTCTGTTTTGATTTCACTTTCTAGTATCTCTTTGTGGTCATCTGTGTTAACATACTAAAGAGATAAAAGAAGAGCTACCTTATCACTTTCTGGAGTAAAAATCACTTTTAGAATATTTTTTTCAGAGTAACATGTCAAGTAAGTATATAATGCGTCAACTAAACATGACGGACATCCAACCTTCAAGTCAAAACTTTTTTTCTTCCTAATCAAACGCTTTAAAATCAGCTAAGCAAACACAATTGGCACTAGTGTCACATCTCTCAATCTCTTGTGTCCCTTCTTCATCTGACCAGTATGTGTTTGGCAGATGTTTGTAACTCTCTTTATTTTTGGCCTTCACCAACCTTTCTTTTGCATGTGAAAGCTGAAGGAATTCTTGTGGACTCCTCCTAGCTGACTTCCCGTGGTACCAGAATATGGAATGATCCTACCTAATAATCTCATTATATCATATATAATATATGCAATTGTGCTGAGGCTGTCTTATATTCAATATAGTCAGATCAGTTCACCGATCCTTAGACAACCACTGCTAGTTCCAGTCAGAGAAGAATTTAATTTTTATGTTTTAATGAAGTCTAGTAAGACTATATATTTGAATTATAGTTCAAAACAAAAGAATTTGGAAATACTTGTAATGAAAATCCCTTGACTACAATGGCACCAAGATTTTTTTGCTGAGCAACTTTTTTGTTTCCATTTGGAAATGCTGAAGAATGGATAATCCATCAGTACTGTCTACACAGTTCAAGAACTATTGTCAGGACATATAAAAAATGTCTGAAATGTGAAGGCCTGACACAATGCACATTCATGTCAATAACAGCACATTTTTCTACAGAAGTCATGGACTTTGGATCAGATTTCATCACAAAAGAAATGATAAAATGCTTGAGAACTCAACTCCTGTTCTGTTAAATTAAATGAAGTTGCTTTAGATCAAAGGAAAGCTCAAATAGCTAGTATGGAGAAACAATAGGATCTTGCATTCTTAAAGAAAATGGAAAATAGTAATCACATTTGGAAGAAAAATGCAATAAGGAAAACAATTTGACGTAATATTCTGTTGGTAAAAAAGATATCTCATTTTCAATTTAATATTAAAAAATTGCTCACATTAATTCTCTCCAGTTTTCCAATATACATGTATGAGCTGCGGATTGAGCTGTGCAATTCATCATAAGTGTTATTTGCCAATATATGTCCAGACTACTGACTCTGACAAGAGGGAACAACTCACTTGATACTTTACATCCTTCATATTCTCAGTTCCTTACTCCCTCTGTATGTTACAGTGTAGTAATGTTATTCAGTTCATTTAAAAAAAAATTAAAAGGTGTCTTTTATAAGCAGCAGAGGAAAAAGTATGAAGTCTAAAGCGACGAAATAGCATAGACTTGGACTAATGCAAACACGTGTCACACTGTGGATGAATGTCAGTCCATGAAATATGGATGCTATTTGTTTTTCGTCAGTTAATTTCACTTCTTTATTCAAGTAGTTCAGTTCTTAGTGTCATGCAGATAGATAGGTCAGAAAAAATGGAAACATCGCTTCGAAACAGATTACACAAGCAAGTCAGAAATGGTTCAGGTAGACCTATCCAAATGGAAAAACATGGACAAAATGATCTCTTCATCAACTACAGCTCCCCAGAATGTCTTTTATCTTCAGTTTTTCATACAGGATCCAGATTGCCATAATCAAGTCCTGACTCTGCTGTCTGTATACTTGTAGATTTGGGGGAAAACGAGAATAGAACACGTATATTAAAAGCTCACTCTGCAGAGTGCCAAAATACAGTTTCACTTAGACTCCTGCATGTTGCCACAGTGCAAACATATCTTTCATAATAGTAACAGGAAACTCAACACAGACCATGGTGAAAGAAAGAATTGCTTGTTTTCTTTTGGAGTTTCACTGTGTATTTGCTCTTCCACAGCCTGGCTGCCTCGTACCCGCCTTCCCTGTGTGTCCTGTAGGATAACATGGTCACAACATTGATGGAAATTTGGCTGTGATACTGCAGGTGAACACAAGCAATATTTTTTTAAAAACTATTTTAATTAAAGTGGGAAAGGTATTCAAGGTTTTGTTGTGGAATAATGCATACCGAGACTTGAGGCTCCACAGAAAGTAAGTTTAGGGTTGGGTTTGAGGGGTATTTTTTCCTCTTTAGTGCAGTCTCTGGTTGTCAGAACCACAATGTGAACTTAGCCCTCCCCTATGACAGACAATATTGTAGCAACCCAGATATTGACCTGTCGCAGTAAATACCACAAATATAGCACTTAACTTGGCTACAAAAATCTGTTCAGTCAAGAAGGAAGACACATTCTAGACACAGTCAAAAAAAGGCAGTTTTAGAGGGTGCTGTAGACATAGCAAAATGAGAAGCAGCAGCCAAATTTACGGAGTCACACTGTGATCTGATAGACCCACCTGCTTCTCTTGCACACGTCCAGGTTTTTCTTTCTTACAGACATAGTGATTGTTCCTGCCCCTCAGTTCTGGATCAATAAAACTAATTTTCTGCCTACTTTACTAAGAAAACTTGAGCTGGCTCTGCCACCAGCTTAGTTCTTACCACTTCAAAACCATTATGAATAAGATGGGTGTACAACCCAGGCTACAGACTGAATAGCAATTTGCCTTGTTTATTCTTTTTTTAGAAATAAATACCAAAGATGTTTTTTTCTGTCCCTGTTTGTACCATATGCTGGCTTCTCATACACAAAGCAATTCACTGGAAATAGAACTCATCTTTTTTTTTTTTCATTTATTTAAGAACTTTCATCCTTTACATTAATCAGAAGATAATCGCAATAAGTGGGAGTGTCCCATGTTCCCAGAATAGCCCCATAAAGCATTCAGTAAGGAGAAGCTCCACTGGTAGTCTTCCCTGAAAGGTTACCACTACAAGGGAACATTTCCTTCTGCTAACTCTTTTTTTCTTTTTTTAAACCAGATTTCTTCTGAGGTCATCTTAGGCAGCCAACACTATGTACGAGAAGAATGAGAAGCTCAAACTCATAATAATAATACCAAAATAGGCCAATTTCCACATTACGTAACTAAGTGGGAAAGGAAGGAAATGAAGACAGCATTGGATGAAACAAATGTAGCTGCAGCCCACTGTAGTCAGAGTAATTTGTCTGCCCTCATCTTGAGTATGATCTAAAAGGGAGACGGTGGTTTTTTTGTTTTTTAATTGTTCCAGCTGCAAGTAATTGTAAAGGAGCTAAGTAGAATCATCAGTGATGGTCCAGGAAAGAAGTAAATGTTTGTTTATTTGTTTCTGGGAGGAAATAAACAAATGTTTCAGAATTTAAGACAGTCAGACTCCACAAATACAGCATGCTTACCATGCATTTGCATGAGCCAGTTCTGCATGAGACTAATGAAAGGGGGGCTATAGAGTAAGATTAAGGTAAGCCTCATCATAACCAATCACCTCCTGTACCCCCCAAGTCAGTGGGAAAAGAGCTTCTTCAGAGGGTGATTCAGAACAGCCGTTTTATCTGTCTGCTGTGATTCACAGCCCAGGGCATCCTGTGTCTCTCCACTTCTGGCATTCCTCCCACTAGGTTATCCCTGGTAACTATCACTCCTTCTTCATCTTCAACTGCTGCAGAAACTAATCCTGATGAACCTCACATAAACCTTTCAGTTGATGAATAAAACCACTCCTAACTTTTAAAAAGGCCAAATAATAAAATCAGACAGGAACAAAGAGCAACAGCCACAAAGTCCCAAAATTTAGAGCAAAAGCATCTCTTGATCAAACTTGCAAGTCTGTAAAGGACTGAAATATGCTGCTTGGCTAACAGAGAACCTTGGCTGTTCAGGCAGCTGGTCTCCAGTACGTCATTTTCTCGTACTGAAGTCTTGCTGTGACTCTCTGTTAAATAATTGTCTCTTTTCCTCCCTCAATACACTGGCCACCTCTGATCATTTCTTGTTGATTGTCCCTTGCCCGTCTCGTTGCAAGGCATGATGTGACTTTCAGAATGAGTAATCCCACCAACAGCAACAGAACTGTTCAACTGCTTGTATTCTTTCTGCAGATACAGGCTTCTTGGTTTGGCCAAATCCCCATATGACAGAGCTGTCACATAGTGTAGAGCCATGACTTACTTTCTGAAGTGCAAAAGGAGAGAGAAAGGCAGAGAAAGGAATTATAATGGCAGATGATTGATTTCCAATCAAAAAAGACAGATTATAAAAAGTAATGGTGTTTCTTGGACCTTTGCAAATGCACCACTTTTTAGAAGTCTGAATGTAAACTGATATGAGGACACACAAACTATCACAAAAAGTTGTGCCTCCTTGTTCAATGGGCTTATATTTTGTTCTTCAAGGAGAGAAATTTAGTTGTTTGCCTTGGAGATTATTCATTTTACTCTGAAGTCTGAAAATTACAAAAAAACGTCACAAAATACTCGTGTCTGGGTTTTGTAAATATTAGACTGCTTGTTCTCAGAGCACTTGTGACTTCTCTAAACTATTCTGCACGTAGAAACACTTCTTAGACGGAAGCATAGAAATATTTTGTTGATTCTCAGCACTGCTGACACTTTAAATGTCACCCTGCAATAGCACTCGCCAGTACAGTTTCATATCTCTTTGCCCATTTAAATCAATAATAATTCAGTGTAACTACTAAGTCGTGCATCAATTGAGTATGACAACATTGAAACTATATGTGGAGAAAAATATAAGTTATTCAACTGGAATATGTTATGGGTACCAGCAGGTAAATCAACTTTTCTCCAAATGAAACCTTATTAACAACAGTGTATTGTCAATAGGTTATTTTGCTGTGTTGCTGTGAGAAACAGCATGAATTTTGTTGTGCCAAAGTCAGTATCCAAATATGACACATACAATAAATGGCCAAACAATTTGCAGGTCATTTACTCTATGAATTGCAACTCTGTGTGTGAACTGTCAACTACTAGAATGTTGTTTTTCTTCCATATACTTCCTGTTGGAAATGCCCTTGTGTTCTAAAAATCATTCTTAGTCTGCCATTTGCTCAATTAGTTTATTGCAAATGAACTAAACTGGAACAGATTTTGTTGGACATTGCCTTGTATTTCATGTTTATGTACAGTAACAGGTTGATCCTGAGTTTAGTTTTGGTTTACAGTACAGATTTTTATTATTAGAAATGCAGATTTCACTTTTTTTGCAAATTACCTGAACCTTAAAATCTTTCATTTGGGCAAACATTCCTGACAATAAATCATTCACAGAATCACAGAATCACAGAATCACAGAATGTTAGGGATTGGAAGGGACCTCGAAAGATCATCTAGTCCAATCCCCCTGCCGGAGCAGGAACACCTAGATCAGATCACACAGGAACGCATCCAGGCGGGTTTTGAATGTCTCCAGAGAAGGAGACTCCACAACCTCTCTGGGCAGCCTGTTCCAGTGCTCTGTCACCCTCACTGTAAAGAAGTTTTTTCTCAT